>RDPX01000155.1:1793725-1848445 GCA_003991215.1 Morbakka virulenta
ATTTGGATCCACTGTATTCAGGTGTGATAGTTTTCGATTCCACTCAACGAAGTTAAAAGGTAAATTCAGAAGCTCTTTGTTAATGCTAATGTCAATGCATCTTTACATCAATAATAGTGATATAATGTAAAGTACTAATAACGTGAGCTATATATATATATATATATATATATATATATATATATCAGCCAAAAAACTGGACCCCCACTGCATTGTAGGTTAATATTTTGAGCCAAGGGCTAAGGGGTAAGGAAACCCTGACAATAACTTCCTTAGACCCTGCTGACTGTGGCATTTATGACTCACCGCCGTGTGGACTACGCTCTGGTTTCCAATAGCCTAAGTTCCAGTTATGAGTAAATGGCATTAGGGGGTAGAAGGAGCTCCTTCTGGGAGAGGAAAACTTTTACGAAAAAGCTGCGGGCAAAGCGACTGCAAGGCATCTTGCTTCGGCTTGTTAATGGGTTATTGTTGTGAAGGCTTATAGAGTGGCACTCCTATTGTACAAGGGGTTGTCACTCTAAGCCAGTGATTTACAGATGTTACTTGAGGTCTTTTTTATCCACCTTGCATTTCATCTGAGATTCCTATGGCGATGGAGGAGAGGCAACTTGTACAGACCTCACTAGTTGGAGGTACACAGTCACAACTCTGCACAGAGGCGACAGAAACCATACGTTAACATCGATGTTGTGTCTTTACATCATAGAGGCCAACTCTGGTTGGTGTCCCTGTGACTGAGCCCTGTTTAGGGGCAACACTGCTCACCCAGAACCTTAGAAAAGTGCTGAAATAAAGATGCATCAATTATTGTCTGTCATACTGTCACTGGTTAGTTTTCTCCGGCTAACGCTGGTTCGATTAAGTAGAAAGAAAACTAAAATTTGTTACCAAAACGGAGTAAAACAAAATCAATGCTGTTGAATGTAAGTATTCCTCTTGACAAAGCGTCGTCCAACCATGCAGAGTGCAGGATAGCGTTCGTCGCTGGAGAACTAGAGACTATAGATTTAGATATTACTGTTCTATCAGAAACCCGTCTCTCTGGAGAAAAGTACATGGTAGAGTTGTCATCAGGTTACACTCTCTTCTGGGTTGGTAAAACCAGGAGTGTACGTGGGGATGGTAGAGTTGGTTTCACAATTAAAAACTTTTGGTTGATGCTGTGGAATGTTCTTCCAGTATCTCTGATCGCATCATGAGACAAATTCATCAATATTACTTCGATCCTTACACCAACCTTTCAAGCGAAAGAAAACTACATCCTATGTCTCTTATTGTATCTACTTCAGTTAATGAAAAAATAGTGATTTTCTTTTATTTCAATGTCCCTGTCGGGTAACATAATGGGTATATAACTGGTACCATGAATGCTACCTGCCTCAAGCTGCTAGAGTTGAGCTAAGAATTGGATCTTGCAATCTGCAAACACTCTTTTTCACCGTAAACTGAAACTAAAAGCTACTTGGACACATCCACGATCAGGGCATTTCATGTCCCTGTCGGGAACTATTATGAGCCATGTAGTGCTATTGGCTGTAATGGATTTGGTGCCATGAATGCTGACTGACTTAAGCTGCTAGAGCTGTGCTCAGAATGGCATCACACACCGTAAAAGGAAACACAAAGCTACTTTTTCACATCCACGATCAAGACATGGTCACATATTATCTTCATCATAGGTCAAAAACAGTATATATATATATATATATATATATATACCGTCAGAGATTCTAGGGTCCATCTTACAGTCTTGAGTACCAACAGCCTATAGCAGTCGTAGTAAACTTATCTTAGATACTATTGCAAAACTATTCTTACCATAGCACTGACATTAGTATTTGTTATTCCAGATCCATGACATGATTTATCTGATGTTGTACAAACCCAAACAATGCAAAAACTTGAATCATAGCTTATTAATTTTCTAATTCAGATGACATCACAAAATTAAGATGTGTTTCAAAATAGTAGTCTTCCTTTGACAAAAAGTAAGATTATTTTACGATATGAAAATAATGTCAATCCCTTTCAAAAGAATCTTTTTTGGTCTATTGAATTTTAAACAAAGTCACCTAAAAGTACTTTTAACTCTTATAATTTTTTCCCTACACCTTTCCTTGATATTTGACAAACTGGGTCGTTATTAGCATTGGTAGTTAACAGTTCAGTTTTCAATTCCTAGTATTCAACTCTAGTTTGTGAATTTTTTAGGGCAGGGGTTTACCTGACCTAATAAAAGCAGGCTTTCTTTGAAAGTCTAATGACTGAATTTCTTTCATCTGTCCAGTCTCAGTTTTGATTTAAGGTATTTTTAATGGGTGTTGTCAATTGAATTCTCATTTCACTTTGATATTATCTTATGCAGACCAATATTGGCAGCTTGGAGCAAAGGTTATTAATGTGTTCCAATTGAATACAGTGTTTGTTCAAATAGTGAACTTTGTAAAAGTTTACAGGAAAAATGTACTTTTACAGACTTTGATATTAATTTTACTTTTATAACAATCCATGACTAATAATAACTAATTTCTTTGCCAAATTTCCAGTAATTTTTACACTTCGGGACCTCTTACTAACGTTCCACTGCTATTGCTGCCTCAGCCTTGTTTATAACTCTGTTCATTTCAAAAAATAAATTCTGACGATTTGTTTAAAGGATAACTCTAGGTAATCTTTTCAATGCATTTGTTTATATTTCTCTTACTTTAAGTTGGATAAACACACGTCTTTTATCGCTCTTCTGATAGGCTTTGTATAATTGTATGCAAACTTAAAAGAAAATTCTCAAAGGAGCCCAAATGACATCGTACATATATTTCCTTTTTTAGACAAACAGGTATCATAAGAAGGTTTTCACTAATAAACAGTGATATTCTTGAACGGCCAATGACTAGTAATTATTTTGTCAACCAGTGTTAGTGTTTTGCAGCATTCTGTAACAAGAGTTGATATATCACAATATCCTAAAAAACTAGATGTCACCTCTGTTTCTTTACCTGTTATTTGAGAGTAAATTATGTAAACTTTCGCAACAAGTTTCAGGCATCCTTTTATTATTTTTTTTTTGTAGTAAAGTTCTATACCGGTTCAAGAGCCAGAAATCATATAATGGAATGTTTTCTCAACTCTTTGGGGTTGATATAAATTTGAAACTACTAAATAAAGTCTTACTTCTAGGAAAAAAGAATCTGTATAAACAGAAGTGAAACAGTTCTGTTAAAACAGAAAAAACGCCCAAAAAAACCTCGAAGAGCCCATACAATATTCAATTTTTCTAACGACTTTATATGGATGTCCATCTCGCAGCGTTAATACAGCAGACCTGTGAGGGAATCTGCAATTTAGAAATACTGCTCCGAATGGATGCTGGATATATTCCTAACAGAATTAAAAACGAAAAAAGTGAAAAGGGTACCTACCATTCGTCTGGAAATATAAAAATATCAGAAAGTAAAACCTTCTTGTTTCATCGACATCTGTAGAGCAGAAAAAGAAGTTGAAGGCAAAGAGTAGAATCACAAAAACGATGATACGAAGCAGTGACGTGACAATATATTGGGGGAATAGACGTCGGAATAGATGGAAATGAATGTATGTTTATATGTGCATGAGATTGGTAAGTAGATTAGGTAGGTAGAAAGGTTACAAGAGAGAGAGAGAGAGAGAGAGAGAGAGAGAGAGAGAGAAAGAGAGAGAGAGAGAAAGAGGAACAGACAGACAGAGACAGAGAACGTGTGTATGTGTGTGTGGAGTGGGAGGGAAGAGAGAAAGAGGGTGAAATTTTGTGGCATTGCCAGATCAGCTGTTGACAGCCACCATAAGTTGAAAATAAATATGTAAGAATTTCAGAAACTCTCATTGGAAAGCATTTTCCCTCACCGTTCTTGTAATTTGGTTAACGCTACCAATTTATGGAACTTAAGACAGTTAAAATAAAAAATAATACAATTTTTTTTTTCAAAAAGTAGTTCTATCAGTGTGCGTAACAAAGGCAGTGTGCGAGGGAAACAACAATGAAAAGCAAGAGAAAGATACAAAAGAAAAAGAGAAGGAAAGAGGAAAAGAGAGAAAAGACAGAGCTCTAGTCACGATCCTTCTATAAAACAATAAATCTATAAATATCTCATTCATTCCTTTATGAAGTATTATTGTCACATCTAGACAGGTGCTGCCTTATCTCTTTTGATCTCCTTGATCGGGTTCAGAGTCATGTTTGTCAAATAATATAGGTCCTGGTTTTTCTACTTTTCTTCAAGTTGATCCACAAAATTTGGTCTTATCTAGTCTTTTCTATACGCATTATCATGGCAAGTGTTCTAATGAGCTTTCCTTGCTGCCATCAGTTCAGTTTGTTGAATTTCGTGTGATTGGTTTCTCTTGGTATCTTCATTCTTATTCAGTTGTTGCTTCTCGTTGTAATAACTTTTTTCATGAATATAATTTCTTTCCTCGGAAAGCTAGATTGCGTACCTCTTGAACTTCTGAGTGCGTTTCTATGAGTTCAATATGTGTAAGTCTAAGGACAAGTGTTACATCTTGACCTAACCTTTTTTTTTTGCTTTTTTTCTCTTCTTCTTCTTCTTCGCAGTTTCAAACACTTTGTAACTTTATGCCTTGTATGGTTTTTAATTAGGAAAACTGTGTTTTTGCTGTGCATATTCGCGATACAAGTTTTTAGGCCACGTTGAGCAATACCCTTACAACTTGTGTCATCTCCGCTATTACATAAGCGACTGAACGTAAAAGCTACTTAAAATGAAGGGTAAAAAGTGTAAAAACAAGAGATAACATCAATAGCTGTTCCTTTCTTGAATATGTTGAATTCATGGTTTTGGTTTTATTGTCCTGTAGGCTTTTTTTACCAGATGGTAATATTAAGAACAACAACTGAGAAATCTTTAAGTTATTTTCCTGTATTCTAACGTTTGAGCATTTAGAAACAAGTTTCCTTTGACACACTTCCTCTGCACAATGACAATTAATCACAAATATGATGTAGACAGAGAATATTTAAAAAAACAACAAAACCAATAAAAGAGATATTAACAAAGAGATTCGAAGGCAATACATCAAAAGGTTACAAAGTAAAGAGTTAGTAAAGATACACCCAAGTTGTGTTTGTTCACAGATAAATTTTATTTGAATCGAGGTATGTATAGAGAGCCATTTAGANGTTGAATTTCGTGTGATTGGTTTCTCTTGGTATCTTCATTCTTATTCAGTTGTTGCTTCTCGTTGTAATAACTTTTTTCATGAATATAATTTCTTTCCTCGGAAAGCTAGATTGCGTACCTCTTGAACTTCTGAGTGCGTTTCTATGAGTTCAATATGAGTAAGTCTAAGGACAAGTGTTACATCTTGACCTAACCTTTTTTTTTTGCTTTTTTTCCCTTCTTCTTCTTCTTCTTCTTCTTCCTCTTCGCAGTTTCAAACACTTTGTAACTTTATGCCTTGTATGGTTTTTAATTAGGAAAACTGTGTTTTTAGGCCACGTTGAGCAATACCCTTACAACTTGTGTCATCTCCGCTATTACATAAGCGACTGAACGTAAAAGCTACTTAAAATGAAGGGTAAAAAGTGTAAAAACAAGAGATAACATCAATAGCTGTTCCTTTCTTGAATATGTTGAATTCATGGTTTTGGTTTTATTGTCCTGTAGGCTTTTTTTACCAGATGGTAATATTAAGAACAACAACTGAGAAATCTTTAAGTTATTTTCCTGTATTCTAACGTTTGAGCATTTAGAAACAAGTTTCCTTTGACACACTTCCTCTGCACAATGACAATTAATCACAAATATGATGTAGACAGAGAATATTTAAAAAAACAACAAAACCAATAAAAGAGATATTAACAAAGAGATTCGAAGGCAATACATCAAAAGGTTACAAAGTAAAGAGTTAGTAAAGATACACCCAAGTTGTGTTTGTTCACAGATAAATTTTATTTGAATCGAGGTATGTATAGAGAGCCATTTAGAGACTCATTTGAACATGTCTACAATTTGAGGCAACAAAATGCTTTTTACGTTAAAACGTATCAATGATGTCAAGAGATTGATAGCTCAGTCTAATCTGTAATTAAAGATACAGGCAAGTTGTCTATGCTTACTGATGATCTTTAGTTGCAACGACAGACGTATTAAGGCAGGTTATAAAAATATTTTCCTTAAATGTACGACAAATAAACTACGGGGGTTTCAAGGAAAAATCGTAGAAACACTTTTTTAGCTTGAAGTGACCACGCCTTTGGTACTTGTTATAGTAGCACACAGTATGCCAAAAGACGTCTTAGCTAGAAAAGATTCTTTTTTTAACCTAATATGACAGTAAGGACTATACACTAAAGTTGAAATAAATTGCACTTACATCTGGTAAGTACAAAAACTTATTTATAACCACATCAAATACCAGGTTTCACCAAATTTGAGATGATTCTTTTGAAGCTACCAATTACCTTGAAACAAACAAGAAATGGGGTTGTTTTGCCGACACAACCAACAGCAGGCTTTATTCTACAAAAGGGTTTTTCTCTGAAATTAATAATACATAATCTCTTACACACATACCCTGACCTAATAATCTTGAAAATTCTGAACTTTATGGACTCAGAGGAAGCCATAGATGTAAGAGCTTTATCGTGTCATGAGTCGTAAGCTTTTTTTTCTGAGCTACGTTTCTAGAGATACTTCTCCCATCGTCAGGCTGACGATGGGAGAAGTATCTCTCGAAACGTAGCTCAGAAAAAAAAGCTTACGACTCATGACATGATAAAGCTCTTACATCTATATCCTGACCTATTTTACCTGTTTCTGGGACATGTCAATCAACCTCTTAACATTTTTTAAATTTCTGTTATTTTTTCGGATTTTAAAATTTATTTATTTNGAAAATTCTGAACTTTATGGACTCAGAGGAAGCCATAGATGTAAGAGCTTTATCATGTCATGAGTCGTAAGCTTTTTTTTCTGAGCTACGTTTCGAGAGATACTTCTCCCATCGTCAGGCTGACGATGGGAGAAGTATCTCTCGAAACGTAGCTCAGAAAAAAAAGCTTACGACTCATGACATGATAAAGCTCTTACATCTATATCCTGACCTATTTGACCTGTTTCTGGGACATGTCAATCAACCTCTTAACATTTTTTAAATTTCTGTTATTTTTTCGGATTTTAAAATTTATTTATTTTAATTTTTAACATGACAAAAAATGATTAAAAAATCTATACATTTTTATATCGTATTTCTAGAGTTTATTGTCGTTTATAAATAATATCCGACAAATAATATTCAAGCATGATATTTCATAAAACTGTTTTTACATTTATGACAATATACTTGTTACATGTGAAATACGTTTAATTCTGAGGAAATTATAGTGGTTAGTGTCAATACTACTGTTGAGTGCTCAGGAAGGAGGGAGGGATAGTTGAATAGTAAAGTACAGTGTTAACTTTAGTGGATGAAGGAAACACGTAGTGATCCTTACCCAACTTCCAACTCGAATTACCACCTGTAACTGCTGCGTTACTCTTGTCATACCATAAAAAAGGGAATGACTTGATATGATTTTTTCTAATTGAAGACCTGGAAAGTACGTTCCGAATCCTGACACTTGTTTGATAGTAAAAAAATATCTCCCTTCTTCTTGCATTGAATTTTTTGTTGAAATTATTTCCCTTTTTCTTTAATCATTTTTGTACTTTTAAAAGATAGTAGACCCGATGATCGTTAGTTTGAAGCAAATGGAATGCTACACGTTTACCTTAAACAACCTGTAGATAAAATGTCAGAGAAATCTCATTCTTTTTTAGATGAGACCTCTATTGTAGGGTTTATACTATAGTCATACTCAGAATAAAAGATATAATATTATAACATATATTATACACAACTACAGCACAATGTAGTATCATGAAATTTAATGCAATAAAATATGTTGCAACATAACACATGACAATATAAATATATAAATACAAGTCCTTTCGGGAAATTTTTATCTTATGTCTTTTAATTCTGCCAACAGGAACGTCTGAGATGCAGTGTAATTGCAAACCACAGTGTATATAGGTTGATGGTTGCACCTTTGGTGTGTTTGGTCCAAAGCGATACAAATATAATCTCTCTTTTTTTAATTGTGTTTCAAAAAGGTTGTATTGCCTATTTTTTAACAGGAAGCTCTTAATTTTAAGCTTCAAACTATTTACTTTCTACATTCAATCAATATATTTATTACAGAGTTCCAGTTGCCTTTTTTAACGCACCTTTAAAGTAGGACTTGAAAAAATCATAAGCATAACTTCTCAACAACAAACGCCTGCCGGTAGCTCAAATACAAAAAAAGTTCTGAATTTTTCCTTGTTGAGTTAGATTTGCTTCAATAACAAAAGACCAAAAATCAGCATTGTGACTATTACCTAATCGTCTTGCATATTACCACATTTGAATAAGGAATAGATTTTATCCAGATTTAGGATTCTAAATTAAAAATATATAAAAAAAATACCTGAATAGTAGAAGCTCTAGCATTGAAGTAGAGCTTGATTTTAATGCAAAATTAAGAAAATTGTTTTCTTTCTTCTTATAATATGACAAGACAATAAAATTGATCCTTCGGCTTCAGACGTATTGATGTATTATTAATTGCATCTTATAATACATTGCTTGGACACATAAATACGGTATTACAGTTTCCTAACGGGTAATAGTTACCTACTCTCAGTTGAAAAAGAATGCAGATATTCTATTTAGACGTACTTTCAAAATTGGGGATGATAAATTATTTATATTTTATAAAGTACACAAGGAGAATTATTTCGCAAAAGTAATACCATAGAAACGTAAGAAATAGCCTTTGGTGAGCCTACTGTTTTAACAAGGTTGGAAATGTTACATAGGACAGTTGTCAGGATCTCCCACCATTAGGCTGACAAAAACAAAAAATACATCTCATTAAACTAATCAGAATTTCCAACAAGCTCTGCAGATAATACTATGCACTTTATAAGTGCTAACTTGGAATTAAAATTGCTGAAACGATTATACACCTTGGATGTATGCTTCAAAAATATTAAAGCCAGTTTAGTATTATTGATTTGGGTTTATTTTTTCTTCTTAAAGGAACAGTTTTCTTATGATAATATTTTTCGTAGAAATAAAATATATGTACGAGACGCCAAAAAAGAGCTTGTAGTCTTTTCCCCCTTTATACGTCAATTAGACACACCAGAGTTGCTATTTCAAAAAATCAGTTTCAAAGCCTACCTTAATATCATTCAACATGAAAAGTACAAATAAAATTCAACAAGTTGACTTTTTATTTCGAAACATTCAACCAGAAATATTCACTCTTTCAAAATGAACACTTTTGGCTTTGAAAAGAAATCTATACGTCCTACGTTTTTAGTCCAGTTAGTTCTACATCGGAAAACTTTACTTTTCTAGCGCTTGCATAATCTAACTTTTTGACTTCTTACTTACTTCATCTGTGTTATTTCGTGCTGTAAATGTGTGCTTTTACATGCTCTTAAGCCACAACCCCAATGCACTGATGCCATTGCATATAAGAGATAAGGCATACAAATAATACTCACTTCCTGTTTATCCAAGATAACTGCTGTTCAAATCTTGTCTGTTCCTAAATCTCCTAACTAGTTTCCTATTACTGAAAGACCACAAAATAGAGGTTAAGAAATACAAATAGCTGCAATATGGGAATAGAGACGAATAGAGAAATAATAAATAATTTAAATAAATCAAATAATATTACTAGTAGTTTCTTTTTCATACCTGATCTTTTACAAAGGAAGAATACAATATCTTCTGCCAAAGCCAGAATTTTGAAATTGTTAACCGACCAATAATTTCAGTGTTTTGGAGGTGTACATTAATCAAGGTTGTCATCGTAAAAAGGAGACTTTTTTCCAATTGAGATTGTTTTTCACAATAAATAGAACCATTCTATTCATTTTGTCAGGAATAAAGTCATATATAATTCACAGTATCATGCAGCCAGAATACAATTGATATATTCTCTTGATGAGTAAAACGGCAGCTTTTTAATTTTAAAAAAATTCATCTTTGAGCAAAAAATGAAGGTTTATTCCACGCAGGTGAAACCAAGAGCCAGCTTTAAATCAAAATGCTCAAGTTGAATGGGTATTAATAAAAATGAGCCGAATCGCCACCCTTTTTTAGTGCACAAACATTTGACCTTGAGCTTTGTTTAAAAACAGGATAATTAAAAAAATTTGTATAAGGAAGAGGGAAAGCAACTGCAGATTTGACCTTTCTTTAAACAACAAACAGCTACCAGCCAGACAATGTTTACTACAGTAATTTGTCCTTTAAAATAGCTTGGTGTAAGATATTCTGGCTGAAAATCGAATTAAAACCAAAATAATTACCTAATGGTATCTATCAATGAAACAAAAGAGCGTTAACTAAAGGCCAGAAATGTGAACAAAAGGCGAAAAATGGCAAATTGTGGCTTAACAGTAACAACTAACAAGGACTAAGGCTACAAGTTAATGTTATTTACTAAATGACAAGAAGGGGTAATACACGGTTAAAATAACAGGAATTGATAACGCAGACTTCACAATTTATCCATCGATATGTTTGTGTAGTTTTTATTGTTTTGTTTGGTAGAAATGAGAAATGAGAATGAATTAGCAGTCAAGTAATAGTCAGACCAAAACTTTAGGAATAATGAAGGAACAGGAAAGGCCTTTGCCTGGAATTAACTAAAAATTAACCACCTATAATACATATCAAATATTGGAGCTGCTTAATCACACAAAATACAAAACAAAATAACAAGAGAAGTGTTAGCTGTATGGCACATAAAGTCTTAGGTCCACTTTTAAAAAGGCCCTTTTATCAAATACTCTGAATTAGGATGAGTACCGTTTTTTATCTAGTAATCCACCCTCCAGGACCAAAAAACGTATTAACTAGGAAAGATCCCTGTTTTCAATGTAGGCAATTACAAAACTGAAGACTATACACTAAAGTTAAAATAAACTGTACCCAGCAACAACATACAAGTAGATAAACTTGTTTAAAAAACACATCAAATATAATGTTCTGCCATAGTTTGGAGACCCTTTTATAGCTACCAACTACTTTAAAACAAAAAAGGAATAGCGTTTGTTATACTCCATCTCTTACACGAAAACTCTGAACATTCTTAAACCTGATATCTTGATCAGTGTCTGGAGTAGAGCAATCGATTTTTTAATTCCTTATCTGCATATGTTTGGCAATATATTTTTGTTCTCTTTGGTATAAATATACAAAATTGATTTGAAATAGTAGTTAAACCAAAGTTAAACTAAACCTTTAAGAAGAATCAATAAATAGGGAAGATTTTTCCCTGGGTTAACTAAAAATTAACACCCTGCAACCCAAAATCATGGGTTTGAGAAGAAAATAAATTCTACTAAAGTCTACTTAAAAAACTGAAAACCTCAGATAACATTACTTAATATTACTCATTAAAGACAATTATATGTAATTAATATACAGAAGCAACATTTAGGTAAGTATAAGTATTCCATGTTTCTCTTTGCAAGAACAAATTAAAGAATAGGGAGTTCCTGCTTAATAACTGCAGAGGAGATGCCGTAAAAACAATTATTCTGGATTATTTTATCGGCATTTTAAAGCTTTTAGGTTAAACAACGTAGAATTAAGATAAAAACTGGTTTACACCACTTATGGGAAAAAATCGTCTGTTGCTTTAAGAAGGTAGTAACACTAAAGAAATGCCTGCGTGTGAATACATTAGTTTTTGAGAATTTAGTATGTTCCGATAAGACCCCAGAGTTGACTCTCAGGAACAAAAAGAAACATTTTGTCGATGGAACTCAGAACTCGATTGATTTACCCAATAACACATACAAGATGTCGAACCTGATATGTCGAACAGACTCGCCGACCTCTAATCAGTTGATTCCTGAAATAGAAATACAGATAGGCAGCTGTTGATCTTCAGTTTTTCACTTGTTTAGTTCAACTGAAGATTAAAATATCAAAATATTAGCGTTATCATTGGATAGTCTATACAAACGACATAGCCTCGAAGCGTTGTTTATTCAAGAATGTAACCCCTCGTTGAATACCAAGGACAAATATCGAAATAGAGGATCAGTCATCCAGTTATAGCATTCACTGTTGCATTTTAATGTCATGAAAATCACATAGTAATTTTAACTCTCATGTGAATTTCACTTGCTTTTAATGTTTGTTGACTATTCTGCTTACTAAATTTACTTTAGTTTGTACAAATACATCCGATACATTTTCTGTTCCTTTTATGATTGATGATGAACGAAATGTTTGGGATATACTCTTAGAGGATTTACATTACATTGTTGGTTTAGAAAAAATTTTATTTTCTATTTTTAATACAAAGTTTATCTGATTGACCACCACCTCCAGTATCGGTACTCCGAATACATTAAGACCTAAAACCACATCGCATTTCTTGTGTCAGTGTGTAGGAAAAACCAACAGGTGAAAGACAAAGTCTAACAGAACCATAATGATGATGCAGTATTGATTTACCAAAAATTACTTAAAGTACGAAGGCTGCATGAAATGAAAACAACCTCACGTTCAAGAGGTCTCAAATAATTTTACATAAGAACTGTAAAATTATTTTTCCTGTCACTTTACCCATTGCCGAACGTCTTGTGGTAAATTTTGGGCCGTGACAAAACAAAGTAAGTACATATGTGTTAAAAATTGGACCCGGAAAGCTCAGTTTACTTCTGTCTGAAAAATCAGCCAAGGTCAGCTGCTTTTATATTAGCGTATGGAATGATTGGACTTGATGTGACGTCATAAAACATTTGAAGTCAGCTTCAATAGCCAGAATGAAACCTGCTACATTATTGTCTTTTGCTGATTTTCCTGAACTACCAACACATCTTTTATTTCTTTTCTCTACTTTCATTATTTTTTACTTTTTATATTTAGACATTCTTTACCATTGTATTGCTAGAATTGCTGAGGTAATATGGTTACTATTTGTAGAATTGTTCCCTAATTTTTAAAAAATGAGAGGTATTTGGTAAAAAGCGATTGAGAACAGAAACAATAAATTAGAGCATGTAATCGAGATTACAGACATACACATTTTATCATGTCATGTGTCGTACGCTTTTCTCTGAGCTACGTTTCAAAAAAAACTTCTCCCATCCTCAAGGTACTCATGTAATTAGGTACATCATTTTTATACATCAGTTGTCTGGATCTAAGTGGTGACGGGGATCGAGTTTTTTTGAGACGTGGCGCCATACCTGTATTGTTTTTGTAGTGTTTTTTCTTTAGTGCTGAAAGCTACTAAGGAAGAATGCAGGATATATTGTTTATGTGATTGTTGTGCTCTGAGAATTATTTTTTTTTAATTTTTCTTGTTGTTAATATTTCAGTTACCATCTATAGGAAACCAACTCACAATGACCAGTACTTCAATAATGCATCACAATATCCAGACTGCCAGTCTGTTTGGACGAGTAATAACAATCATTTCAAACCCATACGACTTTGGAACCTTTACAAAATGGCACCTTTGGAAGGGTCAATTATCCTGTGGGTATCCTGTTAATGATGTCCAGAGAGCCTTACACAGGAACACTGGATCCAGTTATAAAGCTAAAAAAAATCTCTGAAACGAATAAGTTTACCCTATGTCAGGAACATCAGTGAACACAAAAGACGAACTCTCCGGTAATTTGCAATGTTCCTTCTTCACAATATCCAATATAAGGAAGATAGATATATACACGGACTTGGTTACTAGTCTCTTTACATATTGGAAGATTTTTACCAGCATTTTTTCTCAGAGAGAATGGTGCTTTTGGCTTTAGTAAGATCCTTGAAGCATTTATCAACAATGCACTTAGAAAATTCTTGTAGTGCCTAGGCCTTTTTGTTGATATTCAGTGCAAATTTAAAGGACCTCCCTTAGCTGGTGACTTTATGACTGTAATCACAAAACGTTTTGTGATTACAGTCATAAAGTAAACACAAAATGTAGATTTATTGAAAAGTTTGGTGTAGAACGTGCTATAGCTCTAGGTATTTTCAAGGCATTCGATAAATTGTGGCATGCTGGTTTGTTTTGTAAGCTTTCTGGTTATGGGGTTTGTGTAGGAGTCTCAAGTATCATTGAGTCGTTTGTTTGTTTGTTTCTTTTCCTCCAGGTAATTCTTATATTCAATTTCTGGGTAAGTCTGCTTCTGAAACTATTGGTTCCTTTTATATTGTTAAAGAGTATTTTATGCCTAAAGCAAGTTCCTATCATTACAAATATATCATCCGTCTTTATAGGGAGTAGTGCTGTGACAGATAGACTGGTTTTGGTTCGTCTCATATTGATGTACTTGATAGAGTTCAGAGACGTGGTTAAAACTTGATAGCTTCAAATATTGATGCTAGTTTTTAACATTTGTCTCCTCAATTAAATGCAGCTTTTCTTAGTCTTTTCTTTGGGTATTATCATGGGAGGTATTATGATGAGGTTTCCTTGCTCTTACCAGCTCAGGTCATTACATCTCGTATGACAGGTTTCTCTCAAAGTCTTTATGCTGATGAACTTGTTACCCTTCGTTGTAATAAATCTATCTATGAGTGTTTTTTTTATTCGGACAGATAGCTTGTGAAAAACTTTGGCTTCTGAGTGCTTTCGTCAATCATATGGCTTGAAGTCTAAGTTGATTCTTATTACTTAACAATTTTTTCTATCTATTATTTCTTTTTTCTTTCAAGTTACGTACAGTTGCTTTCATCAAATAACTCAAACGATTTAAAGTCCAAGGTGAAATCTTATCTCTTGACAATATTTTTGTCTTTTCTTCACAGCTTCATATACTTGGAGCCTTTATCCCCTGTATGATTCTCAAGCATAAAAAATTCAGGCCATATTGGAGGCAGTGATAGAACAAGATTATAAAGGGATAACATGAGGAAAGCATTGTGTTTGGAATTTTTGTGAAAAATCAACCCCAAGACACTGATCACCTTGTACTATATTGCCCAGAGACAAAGCTGGAAGGAGGATATGATACCATCAACAAATGTGATGAAGCCTTCCAGACCTGGATTGACACAATAAACTTGGAAGTTTAGCCAAACGATACTACTACTAACATTTAAATACCTTAAGAAATTTAGCTTGACATATTTGTCCATGCACTGTGATCATCAAAGGCTAGTTAGGTAATCCATGTGTATGACCTCGTGTCTGTGGTAGGGTGCTTTTTGTTCATAAACAGTACAAGGATAGAGCTTGTACTGGTCATTTTAATAAAAAACTGAAAATTTATTTACATTATCGTGGGGATAATACTATAACAAGACAAGTGTTAGTCTGAAGTCACAATGAGCAGTTTACGCGTGCACTTGTGAAACACATATTTGTATTCAACGTAATCGTTATGATCTTGAACCCAAACTTCCTTAGCAACAGCTGATAAAGATACACATAAAGCGATAGACAATAAACAAAAAAATCCAGTGTAAGTATTAAATGATACTGTATTCAGTGCAATTTAAGTAGTATAGTCCTAGCAAAGTCACCCCCTTTTCCTCACTGCTGTGAAATTTATCTAAAATATATCAAATTTTTTTTCTACTAGACACAATTGTAAGTCTACAACCAACAAAAGCTTACAACAAGCTGTCAAATAATTCAAAGAAGCTTTATTGGTCGGCGCTTTAAAATTTTTCTAAAAACAAGAAGATTGGCAAAATAAAAATATTTTTAAAAGCATTTTTTGTTGTTGTTTTTGAAATTTCAATAAAATATAAACTTTCAACAAATGATTTTCATTTTCTTTAAATATGTCGCAAACTTCACTGGTGTCTGCTGTATGGGCTCACTTTATACCTCGATGCTGATAATAATAAAAATAAGAATAAGCTAATTTTAAACAGGCAAGGAATTTTACTCCTTCACAGCAGCTTCCCTGTGCTGCCCGAATGTAAAAAGCCTTGGTATGGAAATCCTACCCATAAGTGGACATATGTATAAATCTCAACTGGGATTATTTCTTTTTTTTTCCTTTTCTTTTTTTCTTGATTTAACTTTGTTACTCAATTATACCTTAAAATTATACGAGGCTGAAGAAGAACTGGAGAAGTGGAGAGATGCCCTAGGGTAAAGGGGAATTAAAGAAACCAGGGAAAAACAGAATACTTGGTTCTTAATGAAAGAGAGTATCACAAAATGAGCATGCAGGGAACAAAGAGAAAAAGACTTTAAGTATCTGGGATAAACAGTGCAGTGCGACAGGGTATGCTATAAAGAAGTGATGAAGCGAATACAAGCAGGATGGAATAGTTGGGAGAAGGTAATGGGAGTACTTTGTGACAGGAAGCTATCACCATACGTGGAAGGGAAAGTATATCAAACGGTAGTCCAACCAGCTCTGCTGTATGGGGTCGAGACAGTAGCGAGAACAAAGAAGTATGAAGCTAACTTGGAAATGGCAGAATTGAGAATGGTATGGTGGTCATTTGGGATCACAAGCCTGGATAAAAACAGAAATGGATACGTCAGAGGTACAGTTCATGCTAGGAGATTAGAAGAAAAGCAAAAGGAGGCAAGACTGAGCTGGTTTGGACATGTGATCAGAACGGAAGAGAACTACATCGGGAGGAGAATGTTAGAGAGACACCTGCTCTGGAGGAGGAAGAAAGGAACACTAAGAAGACGGTACATGGACACGATTGAAGAGGCCATAAGGTTTGTAGGATTGAGGAGAGAGGACACTGCTGAACCCACCTAATAGAGGCGTATGATCCACTAAAGCGATACTTAACGGGAGGAGCCGAAAGGCGAAGAAGACTCAATTATACCTTATATAAACATATATATCTACACACACACACACATATATATATATATATATTAATATATATTTATACATACATACATATATTGTGTATTGCAAACATTTAAAGACTGGAAAATTTTACCTTCCTTTCAACCAATGACTCCAATATCATTTTATTAATGGATTAACTTTTAAATTAATATCACGTATCCTGCAAGAACTATTAAATTGTAAATTTCTAGGTCAAACAAACTCTTGTCTTTCTTTTATAATAGGGCTTTTCATGATAGTATTGATTTATCAACTTTTAATTAACACTTCTTATCATCTTGTACTACTTTATCAGATACCTTACAAGAAATCATACAATTATTTATTATTACTACTATTACTATTATTGTCTTTTTTATTATCATTATTATTATCACAATCAAATAACACTTACCCTTTGAAGAGTTCTGGTCTTTGACACTATAGCTATTATCAAATCCACTCCATCATACTGTCTAAAACCCCTAATTCTGTATTTATTTATTTATTTTGTAATATTTAAGCTGATTACATCGTAATTAGTAAATAAAAAATAATACTGTTCTCCATACGAGACCTGTAAGGCAACCTTTCCAATCAATTTAAATGCAAGATTAAATATTACTTAGCTCTAACAGTGGAAATGTAAGCTGGAAACCAGACAGGACTTTAATACATAAATCTCCATACTTTGTGACTTAGTCAACATTTATTATGAATATCTGTTCTGTACATTAGCCATGAAAGTAAAGTTTGATTCCTAACATCCAAAATATCTACATGAAATGAATCGGATCATATCACTTACCTTGACTAATATTTTTTCAGGTTATTAAAAGCATGCAAAAATCATCGTACTTACTGTAAAAAGTGAAATTTAAAAATAGGATTGTATGTTTTAGCTTCATTCAGCTCCTCTGAGCCTTTCTCAGTTAACTTGGTAATATCAAGGTTTTACATGCTCCCGACCTCGTAGTGACTTCTTTCAAACAAACAAAGAAACCGACAGTGAATATTAATCAAACTTGAAATAAATTTCAAAAACGTCTTAATTTAGCAAGCCACAGGCTAGGGTTTCTACAACATGCCCTTTATTTTATGTAAATAAACACAGTTGGCTTTGTTCTTCGCAGCAAGAGACACGCAGGTTTTAGAGTATAAAATGTTCTTAACGCTAAGATAGTATTCTTTTTAATTTTAATTTTTACTATTATTGTTTAATATTATGTTCTTACACCTGGCCTTTCCTTTTCTATTGTCTTAAAACATTTAAATACCTGCTCGTTAACAAAAATATGAAAAATAATATTCTCTATGTTTACAACAAACCATGCTTATTGGAAAAGTACACTTCTTTTACTACACAAGATAAATCTATGCCCTGTGCTTAAGTTTCCTTAAAATCTTAATTCATATTTTTATTGTCAAAGTTCTACGGAGTGGGCACCCAATGTCAAGACATACGGGAGGTCAGTCCAGTATTTCTAAATCACAAATTTCTCCAAAATGACTTTTTAAGTTTTAATAATGTTTAAAACACATTGTTATAAATTTTTCTGTATACACGGATCCGTACAGACCTTGAAAATGTGATATTTTTGGGACATAGTTAAAATAGGCTGATGTTTTAAGGCACGTTTTAAAGTTCATACCTTTATCTGCCCGTAATTCTAGCCATTAAGTATTCTCTGGATACCTAGGAGGCTATAATGTCCCTTGGACCTTTCTTCCTCTTTTTAACTGAAACACTAAAGGAAGGGGCAAATCTAAACATAGGGAGTTGATAGAGTGCACACTTGTAATTGTGCTAATATTATTTTGAATTTTTTCATACATTGTCCATGATTTATATTTTTCTTCAGGAGATGTTTGATCCAAAAATAAGTGTGAAATACAAGATATTATTATTATTTATTATAATAAAGGACTTGAGGAGCCGTGGCTTAATGGTTAGTGCAACAGCACAGTAATCATGAGTTCCGGGTTTGATTCCCCGATCAGTCAACGAGAATTTGGAACTTTGCAAAGAAAAAAAAGAAGCCATTGGTTGGCGTCAGGAAGGGCATCCGGCCAAGAAATTCCTCACTGCCAAATCAAAGTCCCTCTGAAGAGCACCGTCTAAGCCCCAATTGCTGGGGAAAAATGACGTTAAAACTAAAAAATTATNTTATTATTATTATTATTGATTATAATCAAGAACTTGAGGAGCCATGGCTTAATGGTTAGTGCAACAGCACAGTAATCATGAGTTCCGGGTTCGATTCCCCGAGCTGTCAACGAGAATTTGGAACTTTGCAAAGAAAAAAAAGTCCCTGTGAAGAGCACCGTCTGAGCCCCAATTGCTGGGGAAAAATGACATTAAAACTAAAAAATTATAAGCAAGGACTTGTCAAACTAGTCTGAACGCCATCAGAGGTTTGTAATGCAACAAAATACGGATAATTTTTACTTATACGGTCACCAAGTTTCTTGGAGATGGATTAAATTGATTAAAAACCCTAAAATGTTCAGGACTACTCTTAATATATTTTGAAAGAAGTATTCTGTAAGCAAGCTGTTGTATGAGCACTCCAAAAATTACCAACTAGCATTCCATCAATGGAGCAAACGTAGATGAGATTTTCTGGTCACTGTTGTTTCCCAAAAGGGGAACTGATTAGTGATATCTTAATTTGAACACCAGGAATGAGTTCTGAAGCCTTCAAAACTACAACCATGAAAGATAAAAGCAGCTAAGGTAAGATTCAAGGCTGTCTGATAACACTGAAACTGAAACCAGTTAACATTAACTTTTAATTTATTTAGTAAGGGAGAAATGAAAATCGAGTTTGTTAGAAGGACGTTATGTAGAAAGGCAGGCTAAAGCATCTGATCCTGCAGAAGAAATTACCGGAAATAAACCATGTTGAAAACAACAGGCAGAAGCAAATTTACCCTCTCACTACCATAAGGAATTAAGCAATGCAGAATAGACAATCTTCGTTTTTTTTGGGCAATTTCTAATTCTTTATAATTTGGTCCCTTTTATTATGCATGCATGGTTACCGAGATACAGGGCGGGACACCAGTGTCCCTGTGGTAGACAAGGGATATCGACCAGTAAAGATTGATAGACTGTAAGAAATAAATAAAACAAAACTACAGGCATATAGATGATTTCTCATAAATTCCTTGTAATGCATATAAATATTGCTTTACATCCTTCACACTTATGGCAAGGGGCAATGGTGTTCCTGTGGTAAAGAGAGGATACTGTTGCTTATGGTTCCCAATATTATGACATGCATAAAGGTGCAACAATTGAAATTACGTGGAAGCTGACAGAAAAAAATGTAGATTTTCCAACCACTTGCAGATATTTTTCTACTCTATTTCTTCATGCAATATTTGCATTTTCTTATTATTCTCTCAATCTTTACATCATAACTACCTGCTTTCATAAGTTCTGTAGTCATTTATCCTAACTGAATTTTCTTTGGCAAATTCAGGGAAGATTCAGGGAATGACGGATATGAATAAACTACCAACATTTTGCATCAAAGTTTTCTGAAAATATTACAAAATAGCCAATACAATCAGTGAGGTACAATCAACCGCCTTACCAATATATTATAACAAGCACTTGAAAAGTGTCATGCGACTTATAACCAGCACTTGAAAAGTTTCATGCGATATGAAACCTGTAAAAAGAGTTTCGTTCTTTTGTTATACAAAGCGCGACACCACAATCTTTACCCCTTGCAAGTGTCTTCTATTCTTTGCCCTCGCCGGCACAGTAACAACACGAAAGACGTGTGTTCAAACTCAGGAAGGCGTTGGGATGCTGTAGCAGGCATTGCCAGAGCAGCGTAACGTCGTGATGGTCTTGATGCTTGGCAGTTTCTTTGGCGGCTGCTGAATCTACCAATCAAAAACTGGGCAACAAAGATTTCAAATGTAACAATGTCAGTTGACATGGATTCAACATATTGAATACAATAAAGCTGTTGACGCAAGCAATATCCATCAAGTCGACAAATAAGCGCAAGTAATAACGCAACTTTGATTTCCGATCAAGACGCTCGCAGAAACTCGCTGGTCCAAAAGATCAACGCCTCCCATTCCTCTGTTGTATTTCTTTACCATTTCTGGACAGGAAACAGAAATCTTAGAAGCTGAACCTTTTTACCTTCTCTACACACTTGATTCAATATCAACTCTTTCAAGGTTGGAACCACATAATAGAACACTTTTATTATCGAACCATTTACAAACGGCCACTTTGTTAGAAACTGAAAATGGATATCACCACGTTTCATTTCACGATCAGTGGGCATATTGCGCCTATACTTCCGGTTGGATCTTACCGTGCCTATCATAAATGCCATTTTAAAATAACTTTTTTATCAAGATTGGGCTGTTGAAGGAGTTATTAAAGAAAACAGTGCAATAAGTCCTTTCAAGGCCTTTGCACAGCTCCAATACGACACTCTCGCCGATTCCCAGTCCTGCAGCATCCTTCCTCACAAGGTACAGAATGAACTCGAATAGATATCCTGTCACACTATCACATTTGCACCACCACTTGAAGCCCCTCTTAATAGGCTTGCTCTTGCTGTACTGCTTCATTTAATCTTTACCCTCGAACTTAGTCATATGTTCATCAACACACTGTCCCGCTGGGTCAGAAGCAGCTTCTTTGAATACATTGTTTAGTAATTTAATAATTGGGCGTATCTTGTAACCTGGTATCATATTGTTTATGATATCATTTTTACCCAAGATACAGGATTTATGTAGCTTGATAACAGTCGGAGTATTGTATGACTCATGTAATATTATAAATATGCAACAACTATTCATAGGCAGATATGTACAAATACTAGTCGCCATACAGTGTGCAGGCATATTGTACACCCTTATCTATCACAGGCACACTGGTGTCCGTCAATAAAAGAATTGATTTATCTCCTGAACGACCATAGGCTAGACATTGGAATTAACTACGCAAGGTAGTAAAAAAAAATAAGAAAGTTTGAAAACCCATATTCTCGCAGAAAATGTCAGCAAATGTCTGAAGTCATATCATTCAGTTAAGGTGGGCCATAAAAATCCTAAGACGGTAAACAGAAAGCACAAGAAAGAAGTGCAAGGAATTTAATTAAATATGACTTGTGACAGCAGAACCGTATGGCATGGTAGGCAAACCAAGAGTAAACCCAGTGCTATTAAAAGGAAAATTTATTTTAAAATATTCAAGGTTTCTTTTCCAGGATATCATTCTTTTGCAATCTTTTTACATTCCCATTTTTATTTCCTCTTCTTTTGGTCTTTTTTTTCTGTATGTCGTATTCTCAGCATTTTTATGAGGCTCTGCAAAAATTGCTTTGTTTATCCTCGAGTTCCCGCTCTGTATTGTCCATATCGTTGAGACATACATGAATGTTTATAATTAGCACCCACTGAATCTTCTTTCAGTTGTTTTGTTCAGCTTCTTTAAAGACAAAGCATTTCACCTGCTTTTCAATCTCTTGCTTGTTATTTCAATTCCCATTTTTTTGTCTTCGTAGGGCGACTGTTGTCTTTATCGATTAATTGCCCCAGTATACGGAAGTCTTCACCTGCTGCAGCAATTATGCTTTTATTACTATATTACTATAGCCTAGTTCATAAAGCTAACCAAAGCTATTCTGAATACATCCAAATCCAATCATTTCCAAATAATCCTTTTCAAAAAGATCTTAATGCTATTTGATCATTGTTCTCAAAACGCTCCAAAACTTACTTCCTAATTCTACAGTAATAAATGTCTTCTCCACTACAATAATCATAATATCATACTGGAATTCAAATTAATTCACGATAAGCTTTTGCTTCGTGAGAATGCTTAAAACCAGGTACGGTTAAAAGGAAATGTCATAAACAAATATACTCAAGTAGATGCAACGTAACTTGTATCAGGAGACAAGAGGTGCATATTATTTACACGAATAGAACACTTACGTTTTACTTGCTTTGATTGCTAATGTGCATGGGTTTTCAAAACGTCCTGAAACGCACAAGCCCAGACAAAATATTCTTTTATTGCTTTGATATTGATATTGAAAGACAATGGAATATTAAGTGAGTATAAATGCGAGCTACAAAAAAAGTTATCGACTAGGCAGCAAATTAAGATTCAGAACTCTTTGGATTTTAATTTTCAAAAATATCAGGAAGTCTAAAATCAACCAGAATGAAAAACAAGGAAAGAAATACCACTGATTGATTTCTGGAAATGTACAAAACGGCGCTTTCATTAAACGAGTAATTGAAATATTAAATCTTGGAATGTTGTTTACCTGGCAAAATTCCAATAATTTCCTGTTTGTACTAATATTAAAATTATATTTGATGAGCTATCCCAAGTAAAATATGCTTTCGGCTGTAATCTTAAATCTTTATTCTCCATTCCCTATTAATTCGTGAATGTAGCCCATGGCAGCAGTAACCACCCGTCGGTAATCGTGGTGATTTGGTTTTCAATATAATCATGCAAAACAGAAAACAAATATATAATTGATTATATTTGTCATACAACGCATAAACCATGCAGATGTCATAAAGAGGTGATCCAGAATTAATCTTGGGACAGGGAAAATGTCTGCGAGTATCAGTGAGAAATTTTCTTCGGGCCTTTCAAAAACAGATTAAAAAGAAAGAGGATTATGAAAATGAAAAATAGCATTAGCTTTAATTTCTTCTTTGGGAATTTCCTTTAAGAAGACTGCCAATTTTAGAATAGGTATGGGATTTTCAATTCATGCTGTGCAGATGTTTTCAGCCAGAACAGTCAATGTGCCTCAACTACAAACATTTGCTCTGTTTTCACTTTCTTTCTTTCTCCACAATCCTGGTATGAATACGATACATCAAACAACATATAATATATATTAACATTTTTATGTTAAAAGTAGAGCCACTTTGTGCAAGGGGTTATAAAATCTCTTGGAAAGTGCTCAACATGAAAAAAACCCCAGTGCCCAAATACTAAACTTAAAGAATAAGTACATTATTTGTGCAATCCAAAGCTTCAAGTTTTTCACGATCATCAGACACACACTAGATACATACCAAGGGTTAAGGAACCATCAAGTGTATCAAGTGAATGGAACTGTGAAGAAATGACAGAAAAGAAAAGAAACAGAAAGAATAAAAGTGGGTTAAGCCAAGAGATAAGAGTAAATTTTAGGTTTACAACATTCAAGTCATGTACTGTAGGAAAGCACTCTGAGCCCAACCTTTTACGAGAATGATGATATCTCTGATTTCCACCCCATAAAAGGTGGAAATAGGAGGATTTCTTCAATCTTTTTAGAATTATGGAATCCAAGCCAGATGGATTAAATATATTCCNAAATAATGTAGAATAACAATTATATGTTAAAAAGTGAACCACTTAGGTCGAGGAGTAATAAAATCACTTGGAAAATGATCAACAAGAAAAAAGCCCCAGTGCCCCAATACTAAACTTAAAGAATAAGTACATTATTTGTGCAATCCAAAGCTTCAAGTTTTTCACGATCATCAGACACACACTAGATACATACCAAAGGTTAAGGAACCATCAAGTGTATCAAGTGAATGGAACTGTGAAGAAATGACAGAAAAGAAAAGAAACAGAAAGAATAAAAGTGGGTTAAGCCAAGAGATAAGAGTAAATTTTAGGTTTACAACATTCAAGTCATGTACTGTAGGAAAGCACTCTGAGCCCAACCTTTTACGAGAATGATGATATCTCTGATTTCCACCCCATAAAAGGTGGAAATAGGAGGATCTCTTCAGTCTTTTTAGAATTATGGAATCCAAGCCAGATGGATTAAATATATTCCGTGGGAAAAAAGTTGAATACCTTACACAACCGTCCGAAAACTTTCCCTATCCCGTTGATGTGCCAGTTGACACCAGCGCAGAAAGACGCTTGCACTGCAAACACATAATAAGACTGGCATTCCCATGAAAAGAAAAGCACCCCAGCCTGGCACTCACCATTCAGTATAGTATAACTTATTTGTAAGCCTTTGCTTTGCTTTGGGAAATTTGTAACACATTATCATACTGCACCGACCCCATCATTAGAAAATGGCAGAGTAAGGGCACAGAAGAAGAAAAATGCAGAATTGCAACTGATTGCCGAATCCTTTTATGTTTGTAAGTCAGTTTTGTCTTGGCGGGAGGCAATGGGGGTCTTGGATTAAACTCCTTTTCACGCACAAAAAAACGAGACCATTGACAAACAAAAAATTGAAATTGCAACTAGTTCCGACTCGAGGAAATAAATTAAAAACCCATAGTGTTCCAAAAGGTCAAGGAAAAGTTAAGTAATTTCCAAAAAATTTGATTTGATCAATGACAGGTCAAATAGAGTTACACGAATTTGCTAAGAAGAAATCTAATAAATCCAATACCTAGATTTGGGTTATTTCTGGAAAAATTTATTTTTCTCCTCAGAAGAAACTGAGAGGGTTATTTTTGGTCGACATTGATAACACCTGATGCGAGGAGCCGTGGGTTTATGGTCAGTGCAACAGCACCGAAACCAAGAATTCCGGGTTTGATTCCCCGAGCGGGCGACTTGGGAAATTCACCAAAAAATGCCATTGGTTGGCGTCAGGGAGGGCATCCGGCCAAGAAATTCCTCACTGCCAAATCCAAATCCATGTGCAGGGCACCGTCTGAGCCCCAGTTACTGGGGAAAAATGACGTTAAAACCAGAAAAAATGTTTAGTGCCACAAAATCACTGTTGTGACCGAGTGGAAAAAAAATGAAAGCTGGGCTCTGGATTCTCAACATTATTTTTGCAGCAGTTCAGAGTACAACGAGCTTTGTTTCTCATTGTTTTTCCATTTTAATTTTCTCTTCATTCTTCCATCTTTCCAAAATCCCTTAAAGTATTTTAGTGTAAATCTAGACTTGTTAAACTGTACAAGAATTGAAACCGGGATGACAAACTTCGTTTTCGTCCTCCCTTAATGCCAAATGCACTCTAAAAAGTGTTACTGAATGGTTGGGCATCAATTGCAATTCTGTGTTATCCTTCTTATATGGTATAGGGTAAAGTATGCTTTTGCCTTGATTATTAATGTCGTTTGATGCCTGACTTACTGATGCTATTATACTAAACATCAAGTCGTATATTTCTTTCTTGGTGTCATAAGTGGTGGATGGAAAATTATTTTACGGTACGTTATATGTATCTTTCAACCGATTTCATTAAAATAGTGAATGAATTCATAATATCCATAACTATCTTCAAAGGGTTGCTGGTTTGTAATTTTTATGTACCCATCTTGTATTGTCAATATTAAATAGATTGTTTACTCAAGTGTTCAATTTTAAATGCTTTTTATTATGGTATGGTTGCTTTTATTTTAAAGTCTTAAATCAATCAACATTTGTGAATAAATTGAGAATAGTTGTTGAAATTGAGACATCAGATGGAAAAACGCAGCTTTTGTATGAATTTAAGTATGATAGCCACAACGAGCCACATGACAAATAAATCAGAACAGAATAGTCATTTGTACATCTTTTATTTTATTTCATTTTATTGACACATCCATGATAATCCAATTATTAGAACAAATCTTCAAGACATAATCAGGTTTAAGACCAATCCATTACGATATAATCAAGGACCAATCCATATAATCAAGTACGTTTCGAGACGAGCTTGTTCCATCCTCAGCTAATAGTGGTTATTTGGGGGTATATATATATATATATATATATGAAAAAGACGGTAAAATAAATTACCTAAAACAACGGTTAACTAAAGTAAACAGGTAGAAATTGCCTAAATAGGAAAATGACAGGGAGGATAATTGCCAATTAAGGGAGATAATTTACATAACAGATATAAGAGCCTTAATTTTAATAATGTACTGTTTATCTAAAAAACTCTTAATTATCCTAACCGAATCCGAACCAAAAAAACTTAACCGAGTAATTAAGAGTTTTTTAGATAAACAGTACATTATTAAATTTAAGTCACAAAACGTTCCTAAGCTTCACGTACTTATTTTGCTTCCATATTTAGGAGTACGTAGTATTCGTCTCAGAAAGAAACTTAACAATTGTCCAGAAAAGATTTATCCTCATATTGACTTTAAACTTATATTTCAATCAGCCAAACGCATTGAAAATTTCTTTCCCTTTAAGGATCGTGCCCCGAGTCATGTTTGCTCTTCGTCAAAAATTTACGTGAAGCAGTTGCAAGGCTACTTATTGTAACAAAACATCGCACCAATATATTTTTAGATGTAGTTTACTTATCCTCAGAGACCGACCCACGCTCAACCAACAAAATTCTTCGATACCTCTTTGCCTTTTCTGGTCCCTTTAGGGTTCCTTTTTTTATGGCCTCCTCGTTATCCCCTTAATTGGCAATTATCCTCCCTGTCATTTTCCTATTTAGGCAATTTCTACCTGTTTACTTTAGTTAACCGTTGTTTTAGGTAATTTATTTCACCGTCGTTTTCATATATATATATATATATATATATATATACTCAAGCTACAGACAGTACTGTTTCGCCCTTTGTGGGTTCATCTTTGTGGGTTCATTCATTATATATATATATATATATATATATATATATATATATATATATATATATATATATATATATATATATATATATATATATACCAAAAAAAAAAAAAAACACTATTAGGTGAGGATGGGACAAGCTCGTCCCCAAACACACTTGTTTATATGGATCGGTGTTTATTTATANCAATTATCCTCCCTGTCATTTTCCTATTTAGGCAATTTCTACCTGTTTACTTTAGTTAACCGTTGTTTTATGGTAATTTATTTCACCGTCGTTTTCATATATATATATATATATATATATATATACTCAAGCTACAGACAGTACTGTTTCGCCCTTTGTGGGTTCATCTTTGTGGGTTCATTCATTATATATATATATATATATATATATATATATATATATATACCCCAAAAAAGAAAAACCACTATTAGCTGAGGATGGGACAAGCTCGTCCCCAAACGTACTTGATTATATGGATTGGTCCTTGATTATATCGTAATGGATTGGTCTTAAACCTGATTATGTCCTAAAGATTTGTTCTAATAATTGGATTATCATGGATGTGTCAATGAAATGAAATAAAATAAAAGATGTACAGATGACTATTCTGTTCTGATTTATCTGTCATGTAGCTCGTTGTGGCTATTATACTTGAATGGAGAATACATGTAGAAATAACCTGTCTGGGCCACATATTTGATAACAACGGTTGTAAGACACAACTCCTTCGTCCATAACAGAGCTTTTCTGGCGACATGGGCTTGGTTGTCACGCAGACGTTAACAAATAAAGCAACGTAGCTATCCTAGCAAAGCTTCTGGCATTTTTATGGATATCCGCCTCAGACTTTGTTTCTTTAAAAAAACAACATGAGCAACAAGACCCCTAAAAATAAAAAATTTGCAACAATCAAGCTTTCATTCACAACGTGAAAGAAATGCCTCCCCGACACTTGTAAATAACAACCGTTTGCAGGAAGATCCTCTCCTTATTCCCTTTTTCTTGTTTGACGGTTTAAAAGGTACTTCTTAATTTTCACACTCTGTTTTTGTTATATATTTATTCCGTAAATATTTTCAACACTACCAATTTTATCAAGCCTCTTTAAGTAATGTTATTGGAAAAAATGTCAGAGTCAAGTCTTTTCACTGCTGCGTCATATCTGAATAACTTTTTCGGATACTTTTACTCGGTTCCTGAGCTAATCAGGCGGCAAGCAACCACATTATCACCTACCTGTATCAGCAGAATCCTCAAGAAATTATGTCGAAGGTAAAGGGGCAAGCTTGTTTTACAGAGCAGTTTTTTCATACGCTAATTTGGATTCTATTAGGAATAAAGGACAAAATCAGTTCAACCACCCAAAGTCTCTCCTCCCATATTTCAAACGTGAATGAAGCGAAGCATTCTTGACTTTAAGAGACATGTTGCGGCTTCAAATTGAGAATTTTAACAGAGTTCTTTAGTCTAGTCAGTGTTTTTATCTCAATTCATCCAACTTATTTTTCGAATGTTGTAGAAAAATGGCAACGATTCAACATTCCTAATACCTCGATGATTATTTTTTCCTGTCAATTATTAAAGGTTTTTCTTCCCTGTTGTCACCGCAACAGATATTCATTACATCTAGACTTTCTGTGTTATACACCAGTGCCTGGTAACCACTACTAACATGACAAATACATGGGCATTAAGAGGCTCTTTACCTGTATCTCAAAACAAATTTGTCGCAAGTTTTACTTCCAGTTTTTTCCGTTTCCTGCGTAAATGACATTGTGGCTTCATACAAAACTGTTTTAATGAGACAATTCCCAAATTCCCATCTGACAATATATTAGTTGGTGATTTGAAATAACAATTAACAGCTTCAGAGTAATTACTTGCTTTTTCCTCGTAATATTAAATGAGTCCATCAGCAGAGACCCATCATATCTAGGCATGAACCATTGAAAGATATTTTCATCCAAACCGTTGCACTTTTTAATCAAATATTCTTCCATATTTTCGGTATTGGTAATTAAAACCTACTTTGAAACTGTGAACCGTATTTTCTAGCAACCAAGGAATTAAATTTTCGAGATTTCATACCTCGCAAGGATCTAAACTAACAGTCTAACAAATTCTTTTTCAGTTTTTCATTAATTTACGGGCGGTACAAATCTGGGCATTTTGCGACTGGAACTAAAAATATTGTTTGTATGTATTGTGTTCCACGCTGATAAAACATTCAAATAGTATTTGGATCGCTACAATGAAATTATATGGAAAAATCAACTTTGCTAGAATCTTTGCTTTCTTCGAATACTCCTGTACTATTTCTGAAATACTTTCTTCTTCTTCTTCTTTGTCTTTGGGCTGCTCCCGTCAGGGGTCGCCACAGCGGATCATGCATCTCCATTTGGTACGGTCCTCAGCGGCCACTCTTCTCACTCCCAACGCCCTGATGTCCTCTTCAATTGCATACATGTAACGTCTCCTTGGTCTTCCTCTTTTTCTTCTCCCAGACAGATGCATCTCTAACATTAAAAATACTAAATGCTCCAACATTAAAAATAATATTTCTGAATTACTTTACTTCTCACTATTCAATGGGGAGTACCCATAGTATTTACTCAAGAATACAAAACGCATTCTTATGTAAATGGTTATCGTTACCACCGACAAACAGGTCAAATTGTGGGGATATTTTAACATGACGAATGGAACTAAAGTTTTTGGTAATAACAGTGAAGCTGCAAAGGTGGGCAATCTGTAGACAAAAATAGAAATTTTTTAAAAGGAAAACTCTATACCTGTTGCTTACCTGAGCTGGATGTATATGTCAAGTACCTTTCAGCCAAAGGTAAACTTCATGGAAGATGGGAGTTAACAGAGAAACTAAAGAAATTGAAATAACAAAGGTATCAAACAAATAAATTGATAAATTGGAAATAAGAGAAAATTTATCTTAAAATAATGCCTAACGTTTGTAGTGCAAAATTCAGTTATTGCCATCATTGTACGATTATGATTTCGTGACAAAACACATCTTCCAGTTTTTCCTGCTAAATTCGTCTACTTTTCCTACTATTCCATTTTAGTATTATCCCGATTACAATGGTTAACCCTCTTTATACCAAGATTGGATGAGATAGTCTGTCTTTATCCGTTCTTTGACAGTAGTAGTACCTTCAAGTAACGGAACTAAAAATACCATATTTAACCCTCGTACTTTACATTTTTATGATTTTTTAACGGAAAAATCTTTGATACCGAATTTATCCAAAATAGCCAAAAAAGCAAAAAATGATCTTGAATAGTATTCCATTTTTCAAGTATGTTTTGTAATGCAAAGTCAGTCTTATCAGTATAACTTGTTTCTTTCAAAGAACCGTTGTAGCAGTCATAACCATTCTGAACATTTTCCTGCAAGTAGAGATAAAATCAAGTGAGAAAGTTATATCCTTTGTATACGTTACTGGTTAATCAGAAAAAAGATCTAAAGGTTGTAGTTTACGAAATCAAGGAAAATTTGACTAGATTTTAGGACAAAGCAAACGGGAAACAAAATTTGAAAACGCAGTTTAACTCCGATGTAAATTGTTTACTCTGTTTAAAATGTGTTTTGTAAAAATGTTTAAAATTTGTCATCGTAAGTGATGCATTTTGGGACAAAATACGCCCATCCCCTTGTTTCTTAGGTCTATCACAAAAAGTGTGGCTTTCCCCGATTCTCTCCTTTTTTCGTTTCAAAAGCCCACTTGACTTGCGTTTTCTTATTTTGCTCAAGTCGAGTGCCAGTGAAATATTTTAAATGCGATATTCAACTGTGTACGAAGGATCGTTTAATTGACAAAACAACTAAATTTTAACAATAATTTTGGCTGTGAAAAGGATACAAGAAAGGGCTTGTTTCACGATTGAGCATTGAAAATGGCTACCATAATTTGTGTGGAAATCCATGCACACGAGTTGAAAGTTACACCTTTCTTCTGAAAAGAAATCGGCAAACAGCAAGGTGCTAACAAAGATCTAGACATGGATAATAAAATACACAATAAAATATTCTGAGACATCTGCAACTATGTGCGATAAATTTAATATTTGCTTCACATTTCTGATTTTTATAAGCCATGATATGCAGTTGAAAAGCTATGAATTAGCAGGATAAATTTTTCTACTAGTTGCTTTACATAACCTCAGAATAATAAAATCTTACAAAAACAAGTTATGGAAGAATATAATTTGGGCGAGAAAGGCGTTTCTTTGTTTTGCCTTTGGTTTGGGTTTTTTTAATCGTGAAGAACTACACAAGGGAAAAAGCCGCTAACCGTGTGGAACTTTAAAAATAGGGAATAAAAGAAAAATAAAGTTAAAACAAGAGATAAGAGTTGACTTTAGACTAAATCATTCAAATCATATGATGGAGGAAAGCAAACGCCCGAGTATCTCAATCTTGCTGACCGGAACAAGTCACACGGGATGCAATGAACAGCCCCGGTACTAGCGTCATAAAAATGCTAAACACACAATACAGAAACAGAAACAGATCTTTGTGTGTGACGCCAGTTGCTTCAAAATACTCTTGGAACTAAAATTCGTAAGACTTAAAGCTATTTACAATTCTGGCCAAAGGCTTTAGTTGCTTTTGAACACAGATATCCTTAACATAATTGTTGGTGAGGTCGAGAAAGAGGTTTTAACCTATTTGTCATTTAAAAGTCTTTTTTGGTCCTCTGGGACGAATAGAGTGGTTACGATTAAATCATTCTAATTAATGGTCTATCTTATAGCCAAAATTTTATCTTCTAAACATTTAAAAACTGTTTGTAAAACGACTCACTTTTCTCTTATAAAAACATGCTATGCAACGGAATACCTACTATTGTTTAAATCTCATAAAATATAATTGTATGACCTTTATAACAACAACTGAATTAACCAATAAAGTTATTGACTGCTACTTAATAACCTGTCGACGCTGCTAATAAGTGAACTTTTTATGGCTAATTATGTCTAAATCTGGGAATAACGTACCCTTCAAACAAGAGTCATGTGTTCATTTGCTTTTCTACATCGGCAACGAAACAAATTTCTCAAGTAAAGCAGTTATATAGTAGGAAGATCTGGGAGAAAGAAAAGAGACCTTCCTTTTTCACTGCACTTCTCCATACTCTGACCTTTTTACAACTTCAGTAGGTAAAGATTTGCGTCAGCAACGTTAAGTTAGAACTCGTGACGACAAGGAAGGCAATTACGTTTTTCATTGGGGGTAGTCTATTGAAACTATTACCCACCCTGCTCTTTGCCTTTAATTTTCAATGGATCAACTTCTCACAAAAACTACTCTCTCCTATCCGTTCTAAAACTATTTTATAAATAGTAAGGACTTTGAGTTTGTTGTTTTTATCATGCTCTACACCGAAGAGATACTGTTCCATTTTCTATTGTGCAATAAATGTTTGAATAAGCAATAAAAAGTAAGGTTGTGGTACTACGTATTTCTCATTAACCATTATCCCACTTAGTACTTGAAAGAATATAAGTAACAATATATAATATACATAACACGAACAAATCTATCAATAAATAATTACAATGATTACCCTAAAATGTGATATTAAACATCGTTGCAACCACTACGAATGCAGTTTCAAAACAAATTCTCAACAATTAAGTCATGCAATAAATTTAAGTGTATTATTTCCCAATGCAAGTGAAAAAAATCCTCAAATATACTCTAAAGTAAAATGCTGTCAAACCCTAATATCATGCATCATAGAAGGAAAAACGTTTCGAAATAATATTTATCCATTGTATTCTAAAGTTCTTTAATAATAAATGAAATTTTTACTTTAATATGAGAAGAAAGAGCAAAGAGCTGAACTGAAGACAGCACAATGCAACGTGAGTAGAGGTATTATCACTTCCTTTGTCGTAATTTTTGACCAGCCTTCACTATCCATCTTCTGGGACTAGAGTAAAAAAAATCTAATACCTTTTGCGTGCAAGAAATAAAATATATTCATAAAAAAGTTATACATATTAAATGGAATAAAGTGTTGCTGAAAGTAGTATCATAAGAGGCATGTCAAAAATGATAACAAAGAAAATGTTGATACAACATTTTGGGTTTGGGATTGCTTTAAAACTTACGCCTGAAAGAACACATTTAGCCCAGCTGAAATAACAAAGTAACACACACGGTGATGGCACATTTGATTAACTTGATGCATAGAAACAAAATTAGTACAAATGAAACCTAAAACTTCATCGGTTGAAATAAGTAAGGCCAGTTTTTTTAATAACTACTACATAAAAAACCCAAATACTTTTCTATGGGCTACTGTGTACATTAAGAAGTGGAATGCACTGATAGCCCTCATATTTTGCCGTAAATGACATGTTATGTACAAAAAATGTCATATCTACAGGGTGTCCCACAACATCCAGAGATTTTACATTTGGATGTGTTTTACACACGTATTTCATCATGCTTTTCACCGTATTTTACTTAATCAATGAATTTCAAAAAACTAAGCAACATATTTCCTTATTCATTTTTCTTTAATTCTAGGACGTCCCAGTTATCAAGTTTTTAACCCGTAATGATTTTTCTCTTCACCCAGAAAAATCCAGCTTGGCGACTAAAAATTGCAGTTAAATTTTGGCAGAGTTTTTTAGTTGAGTAAGTAAAACTCAAAGTCTGCGACATTATGAAGCTGCCTATGGAAAGGATTCTAGACAAATAATATAATATTTGTATTTCTGTTCCTAAGAGTTAAATACACTGTATCAAATTTCTTACCTTTTGCCTGTTGTTTTTTCTGTTTGTTCGTTGCTATTGTTTTCGGTTGGCTTCTTTTGGGGGGGGAGGGGGGCAACTCTGTAGTTTGAATAACATTTCATTATCACACCGAGTCTCTGATTACGATTCAAATTTTGTAATGAACACAACAGTAAATACTTGTAACAATACGTGTGTGTTTCTCATCATTTATGTTTTTTATCTATCATAAAATGTTGCAATACCATCGTCCTAATCGAGCGGGCAACAAACATATGGGTTAGGTCTGCTTTAACAATGAAGCACCTGCCAAAAGGCTCCACCTTGGGCGACCATCAGAAGAGAAGGCTTTGGGCTTGGTCACTTTAATTTTTTGTTGTTTCAGATTTGTGACTACCCAGGTATACATCCGTGAGGTATAAATTCTAAAGCGCTAGGAATAGTATAAGATTTTATCTATGAGAAAGTAGTACAAGTTCTTTGATAATAATCAGCTGTAAAGTATTCGTGAAAAGTAACGCCTTGACTAGGTTCGAAAATACAACCTTGAACGTTGATTTCTAAAAGAATATTTTGACCATGTCCATTTCTCACTAAAATTTTTTTTTTAAATTTCAAAGCTTTTTAACAGTAAAACACAATGGTAGTTACGTTCAACTTATAAAATTCAAAACATGCAATATATTTCTCAGGGTCTTCTATATTGGAGTTAAATTGGAAATCTCTTGTTCCTTAAGTCCTCAAAATTTGACATGCTTTCCATTCAATTGAGAGCATATTCCATTTCAATGACTTTTTGGCGTATCTGTTTTGTATGTAAATAATGTCTTTTCGATAGTCCTCTTAATTTTGATTAACTGGTTAAATAAATTATTAAAAGTCATTCTGTTAGGTACGACAATTTTCCTAACTTGTGGGAAGTACACTGCAATTACAAGTGTTGCGGATTTCCTCGATTTGATGACCATTTTTTATGCTCACTTTTAAAAACTTGATACTGGATATAAGTGTCTCTAATAACAATGTGGTAACAGGCAAGTGTCTAAAAATAGGAAATGTGGTCTACACAAAGTTACTTTTAGTGATACGCACTGACGCTCTGGCTCAAACAGCAGTGTTCCCAATGACTTAAAGTATCTATCTCTATACTGATAGTTTTCTTATCGGAGTAAATACTACATTAAAATGTCAAAGATATTTTAATCAATGACTGACAAATGGGTAATTTATGCATTCAACCACCCTTTCAACAAAGAAATTGTCAAATAAACACAGTGAGTACAATCGGCTCTTAATTCAGGATTGCAGGAAATTTTTACGAAATTCTTTGACAGGAAAAAATTCTTTCGTTGTCAAAAATATTTCTGCTGAAAGTAACTTCCTTTTTTAAAGTAGAAATTCTTTGGAGTAGAAATGCCTTTCTTAAATTTATATGATATCTAAACCAAGAAAACAAAGTGATTTTACATTTGACCTTTACTGTACTCAAAGTTGTTCTTAAAGCTTTGCCGCATTTACGGGTTATCTGAAAGCCCGGCTTATACTTTCAAAATTATTGCTTAAAGCAAAACGGATAAGCAAAAAATTATTGCTTCAAGGAAATGCGTGTTCATACTTGATATGTGCTGTAAGCAAAATTAATAGATCAATTTCAATGATGCCGTCGAAGGCAAAACTTCGTAGATTACTTACATTGTATCAGTTATATCAAAATGAACAGCGACGATCCTGTGTTCGAATGGTAAATACCACATGATGTCAAAGAGAAGAATATCACTCCCTCATTCAAGAATTAAAAAGTGTGCACGAGGAGATACCTCGCCAAAAATCTATATTGTCAAAAGAGCGCTTTGACGAAATACTGGAAATTATTAAAGGTCGACTTGCTCATGCAAACGGGAAACGATTTCCAGTAACTCCTGGGGAAAGATTGCAGTATCTTTGCAGTATCTAGCAACGGGAAATTCGCAGCAATCGATTGGTATTATTTAGAGACTTGGTAAAGCAACTGTTAACAAAATTATCTATAAGAGTTGCGGTGCAATTTGGGACTGCCTCTAAAACAATTATATCAAACTCCAGTTTTTTTCAGTCACAGAGACACTGTTAAGGCGTTTGAGCAATAAGGGAACAGTTGAATTTTTTTCAATTCCTAAATTTTCTTGATTAAGGACCTTCGAATTTTGCACACGCGAAATTATAGGTAATTAAAAAGGATTATGATCCAGACATTCTAACGTCAATACATATTTTTTTTGCTTAAGCAAAATATCACGTGGAAAATTACGAAGTATAAACCAGGCTTAAGGTATTAAAATGGATTCAAATATTAAAACATGCTGGCTATAGCTACTTTGCAGAATCATCAGAATAGCAATAACGATATTCCCTTAAATGATTATACAATACCATGGATACCTCTTTTATGCTTGCGATGTCCCAGTTCCACTTACAGGGACCCTTGTGTCTATTTTAATACGAAATGATGCTATTCCCTTACTATACAAACGTATATGATAAGCTGATTGCTGTCATCCAAGCGTAACAACGGAAAGTTTGGGTTAGGTATTAGTCTATTATTAATTATTTCACTATTTTTTTCATTAAAAGGAACCGATGCTTTTAAGAACTAGAATGTTAACCCCTAATTATATAAGCTCAAAGATCTGTGAACCACCACCACACAGTAAAATGACCAACTACACCTTCTGCAAGAAACAGACAATTTTTCATATTAACATCTATTGGTATTGCAAATGTTACCTTAAGTTTCTATTAGGCCTCGATTTCAATTTTAGCCTCCCACCCTCCCTCTCTTACAATAAGAGACTTTTAGCGCTTAAGTACCAAGCATCAAGCTTGCTCTTTCAGCGGAACCAATTTCTTTTTCTGACAATTGCATCTTCCCATGGTTTCGGTTCGGACACGCCCTTGTAATGGACTATTTTATATGAGAACATTGAGTAACTTCTGAAAAAATGCCCCTTTTCCACGACCCTGGCATATGTGACAGGTCTTCGGGAGGATTTCAGGCTTTCCAGCTCGCAAAGTCGTTTGTATAATCTACTCCGGTATCAAATACCTTATGATAACTTCCCCCTGCTTTCTTCACGTTTTTGAAATTAATAGAGTCTCACCTAAAAATCGATTGTGCACAACAATTTTCGGTTGATTTGGAAATAAAGGGGGTGACTAACGCGAACACTTGCGGTCTTAAATATTAGCAACAATTTTGATCTCGTCAAGTTGTTCCGGTATCAAGGTGGATTAAATTACAAGAAAATTTTAAAATTACAAGATACAAAATGTCTTAAGCGCTAAATAGTACAAATCAAATTTACACAATCTAATGAATTTCAATTTTCAGCTAACAAACTCATCAACAGATTTCCACCCAATTAAATTCTCGTATCATGATTAATACCATTTTCATCGTCGTGGTTTACAATTCCATCTTCATCAATATGTTCTTTTGATTGGTTAATTATAACCGTTGTTGCTACTACACTCACGTCTTTGTCTTTTATGGTTACTGATTGAAAATCCATCTCAAAAGAGTTTGAATCAGCACGATCAGTGCTCGACTCTGTCATATGGGTATTTATAACGAGGTCTGGCGCCCAAGGAGAATTGACATCATCACTAGTCACTGTGATCTGAACCCTTCTATTTGCATCTGGGTAGTTAGTTACACTGACTTGCATATTTTTCTCGTGATCGAGTTTGTTCTTTGTTGAAGGTTCCTCGCCGACCTGTGAAACAAGTCGAGGCATTCGTAAATCTGTGTCACTTACGGCCTTCGTTAATGCTCGATTAATCTGTAATTCATCTCGTTTTGGAGTTTCAATAACTATGTATTCGTTAGTCTCTTTAATGAATGAGCTACCAGATGGTCGAGATCCATGTCGTCCTTTTGGGAGTGATTGTCCTTAAATAAAATATATATATTTGTAAAACAGTTTAAGTAAATAATTTGTACAGAATTAAATTTCAAGCTGGGTATGTTGTGCACGAATGAACGTACCCTCATGCATATACGCTTCAATTTATACCGCCATGAATGATTGTATATGTTTACCAGCATCGCAACACTTACCTGAGGGCGGCTCTTATTCTACAATGGTAAGTAAGATTAAAAACGACAAAAAACCCAACAGAACAGGGGGCCAGGCTGCGGCTAACCAGCCTACACGTACCAACACATGCTTTGCAACCTAATTATTTGTAAGATCGTGGTTGCCTTACCACAAGTAAAGATTCAAACATGTAAAAAATTGTGATTTAATGTCATTATCAACAAGATATTGTACTGTGGAAAATAGAGTCTTAATTTTGCCAACAAGTCTCTAGCACCCTGTCATATGAGTGTTACGTTTTCCACTCCACTAATGTCTTATAAATGTTTTGCAAACGCAAATACCATGTCCCTGAGTAAAGCTTTTCTTCAATGGTCTTCATCAGTTCACGTGTATTTGCTGTGCAGAAACTTATTCTGGAAAAACCACTTGTCAGTTGAAATAACAGTTTCGGAACACGTCGTTGGATACCCATTAAGAGCTGTCAAAGATCATCACTTTCTTGCAGTTTTCTGAAAGTTATATTATTTTAAAAGTTTCAACCACTGCATGGAATATTTTTTTTCTAAGTCCAAGAAAGAACTATGACTTACAAACGAAAAGAAAACAAAAGAAATATGTTTCGGTCACCAATGTATCCATTTGAGAAAATCGTTCGCTTTTAGCCGAAAGCTCGAGTAATATTATTATAAGATACGTCGCTAACTTTGTTATGCTTTTTCATGCTTAAATTTTCCATTTCTTTTACAATGTTAACGTAGCTTTGGGCTTTGTAAAAACCCAACATAAATTTTTTATTAGATCTACATAATAATTGTTGGTCCAATCGAAAAATTAGTCTCTTAACGCTATACCTAAGTAATATACTGTCTGAAAACCCAGCGGGAAAAACATGAAATAATATTGTGGAAAGTCGGGATTTCACAGTGACAAAAGCTGACAAACTGAAATCAATATTTTGAAGACTGGATAAAAAATTATGAGATTTATGATATTTTAACACCTGTTTGTGAAGCAAAATGTATCCTTTATACCTACAATCTTTTTTTGTTCATTTCAAAATAATCAATGACCAAAGTGACCAAGAAACAGCTATTTGCCTTATGTTAAAAGAAGCTAACAGAAATACTACCACAGTTGGTCGACAACATATTTTGATTTGAGAGTAGAACTTAATTCATCAATTACAGCTCTATACTACAAGGGTAAGAGTATGGCTACATGTACTTCTGGGAAGGGGGATATAATTAATTCGTAAATACCTTCAGATCGTCTTCTGCAGGTGAAGGGATTAGTGACAAACGCAGAATCATCTTTCTGGTGGTTGTATACACTTGCTTCGACAATGTCACATAAGCCATAGGCAACCTGCAAGTAATATAGACAAAACGGTATTTTAATAAGGCTGTGAAGCATAATTACGAATTTTTGCTAACAACTTGATGCTGATCTCTGTTATGCGAAGACCTATTCAGGCCTTTTCGGGAGCAAAAAAATACGCGTGTGATAAACATAAACTTTTTGCGGTGGAAAACCTAACGTGGCCTTTCGTATTTTTAAGGCATTCTCATAACCACGCCTTTTAAACGGCAGCGCCTGCGTCCTTTATGACTTACTTACTCTCTATCGTCTTAATAATCTAACAATTTCAATCAGTTACATATTGACGCTAACAACTAGTTCGCTCAGAGGTGCGATCACAGACCGTTAACAACTACAACTGTACACGTGTTAAAAAAAAACAAAATATACTACAGTAATTTATATACCATTTAATGTCAATAAGTACTCTGCAACCTCAGTTAGTGAACGACGCATATATAAACCCCAGTCTTTTATTCAAACACAGCACACTTATACCAATATTTTGTACCTGCTGGTCATTTCTTAATCGTTTACAATGTTTATGCTCTGAGTCTTAAAGTCAGGTGCTGTTGGTATCGTAACAAATTGTTAAATATGTCAAAATGTTTAAAAAAAATTATATATATATAATATATATATATATAATGCTCACTGCGCATGCGTAGTTTGAGCACTCTGGCAGGATCCCACAATAACCTGTGTTTGCTCCGGCAACACGGTCAGAGAGTTATGTCTCAGAAGCTGTGTGCTGCACTGACGAGCCCACAAAGGGCGAAACAGTACTGTCTGCAGATTGAGTACACACACACACACACACACACACACACACACACAAAACAACAACAAAATGTATCTATGTACTAGAGCGTGTTTAACTCCCACGCCTACATTTGCAATANCATGCGTAGTTTGAGCACTCTGGCAGGATCCCACAATAACCTGTGTTTGCTCCGGCAACACGGTCAGAGAGTTATGTCTCAGAAGCTGTGTGCTGCACTGACGAGCCCACAAAGGGCGAAACAGTACTGTCTGCAGATTGAGTACACACACACACACACACACACACACACACACACAAAAAAAACAACAACAAAATGTATCTATGTACTAGAGCGTGTTTAACTCCCACGCCTACATTTGCAATATCTAGCTTGTAAAATAAAGTGATTTAGTAACGCTTTTAACAAAAAGTCAAATTTCACATATATGTAGTCAGCTAGAAAATTTCTTCAGGAAAAATGGCAATTAAAATGAAATCTAACAAACCCAGAAAGTCATGAGCAAAAATATATTCATATTTCTTGGGGTACAGGAAAATATCTACAACTATAAAATAAAATTGGAGTCCCAGAACAAATCCCCCAAAATGCCTCCGCTGAGAATTTATACAATAAGGTATTCCTCATAACGAGTCCTTGTTCATCTGACAATCTTTGTAATGTGTGAGATTTGCCCAAAAGATTTTTTACATTTTTATGCGCAACAGAAATGATCAGAAAAGACCTCCCATACAGTTAACTTTTATCCCCACTACATGAGAATAACACCTGACGTTTCCGAGGAAAATAAAATGTAAGGTTCCTAAAATTATAGCAAAGTTTATACTAAAAATGGTAAAGGTTTGGTACCATTAAACTTTCCTTCTACTTCCTGTGTCCCGTCTTTCACCTTCCTCTTAATGTTTTACTCCGCAACGATCATTCAGTTGCTAATTAAATTACTTCTTGCTCTCTTTAACATGCCCTTCCCTTCTCATTTTCGTCTCTCCAAAAAAGTTCAATTTTATTCCAAACGCCTTTTCTCCGTTCCACAGAAGATCTCTGTTCCCTCCTACATTTACTTAATAAACCGAAAATGTGTTGGCTAGACTTTGTGAATCAATAGAAAAACCTGTTGAAGGATAGAAACAAGTTAAGCACGCAGTAAAGTCGGTGTTCTACTCTTTATGATCAAATGTGATGAGAATACTTCTTTGCAGGCACATGACAAGTCGATCGTTTCCCACGACTTTCCCGAAAAAGGACTTTTCTATATAGTCTCAAAACAAGAAACCTGCTCATACTGTCATATCAAGAGCACGGAATTCCAGTACAACATAACATAAGAGCATCTCTTTCAGGTTCTACTTTCAAAGATTTTCTCTGCAGCTTAATATATCTCCATTATTTCTAAACCACTGTTGTTTTTTTCTCTTTACAGGCTTCCGATTACAAAATTCTTTTTAGAATACATGCCTCCATTTTACCGTGACCTTGCGGTGATTTGTTCAACTGCAAAGGTCACAACAATGAGGTCAAATGTATTTTTCACTTACCATACACCCTTGTATGTTCAACAACGTCTGGCTGTGAATCCTCAAGCAGTCAAGGGCTTGCTTTGCGTAATTTGCAAGTCCATTATGCCTAAAACAAATAGCATTTAAAAAGTGCAGTTGCAAAATCTGTGAAATACGTAAATAACAAGTTAATTTGAAAGGACCGGGGAGGAGAAATTCGTATGGATCCAATGTCAGAGAAGGGGTTACAAAAAGTTGTCCACGACGTACTATCATCCCTCAAATGTGGTGTAGCGTTGCAGTGTTATATCTAGACACCACCAAGACATCATCCAGACAACATCTCTAGCATTACTCTACTGGGGCATATGTTTAGGCTCACTCTAATTACAAGTATTATAATACAAGACATAGCATACAATACGCAGACACAATTTACCCTCAAGGTAAAACTCTTTACATTGATAAATGATAATACTTTTTTCCTTGATTACTACAGCTAAGACAACGATAATAAAAAAATATCGTCCAACTAATTGGTAAAAATCAATATAAACTCAAATAATAAAAGATAAAAATAGCAAAGCCAGTTGATAACATTGACATAAAATGTAGAACTCGAATCTCATCAACCAATAAAAGTCTTTACACAAAATGAAAGTGTTGTCAGAAATTCCCAAACACACAATATGAACTGTTACGGCAGTTCTCATACGCTACATAGTTAATGCAGAAGGCGATGGTTCAAGTAGCAGTAAATCCTTCAAGAACATATGGAAAGGAAAATAAAAAGCGGTCCTGTGCTTATTAGTTTTAGTCTGGCCGTCAAAAAGCCACTTTGGTATATTCACTGTTTTTAGACTCAAATATACCTGTATTATCCCGCCCTAAAATACGATAAAGAACCATCTCAGCCAAAATTATACGAAAGCGGTGAAGGGTTTTCCCTGGGAAATCAAGGAATTGTATCGGCAATAGGGGGCCAGGATGGCAAACTACACCTCTATGAAGCACTTGGCAGCTTGTTAAAATCCAGCATATTCCTGATTTAACTCTCCGTTTGTTAAAAATGCTAATGTCACGATCCTTATTTCTTTTATGTTCATATACTCTTTTTCCTTTAGCCTTCCAAGATTTGGAAATACAGCTTCTGAGGTATTTAGTTAACTGCATCTACTGATGTCACAGGGCAAATTCACTCTACCTCACGCCCTTTCTTCAATTTATAATACCATTTATTTACGAGAGTTTAACCAAGTCTAGGTACTGCAAATAACGTAATATACCTACGGTTAGGGGTAGAGTGATTAATTTCCTTGACATTTACAAACGATCATAGCCAATACTTTCTTTTATCATGTTTCTTTTCATCTGAGCCAAATCCCGTTGTGAAGCCGGCAATTACTTGTTGCCCTCATATCACTCTGCCATCTACATACTCCATCTTCACATCTTTGATGTTTCACGTTACCTGTTCTCCTCTCACTCCGGTGTTCTTCTTTCCCTGATTGAGATACCCAAGGGCTTCCTTAATAGTCGGTCTTCCTGAAGTCTTCCTATATACCACCAAAGGCGTTAAGATACCTCTGGATATCCTCAAAGCTAACAGAAAGGAAGGTTACCGTTCATAACTACCTTAAGCAGGTTGCTACTGATTTTCAACAAACACAAAACTTTACCTTTCAAACATTTAATCATGAGAAAACGTAATGGATTTATTGGATTTTGTACTCTTAACTAGTTATTTGGGTGCAATAATTAAAGTCAGGATTAACTTTGGCACAAGCATGCCCTCATGTCAAAGGGTTAAAGAACAGTGGCACACAAACATTGTGGGTTCGTTCTGAAAACGTCGGACTGCCTTTAGATCTAAATCTGTTCAATCGGATGTTTAAAAAACAATGCAGATGAACATACCTGGTCCAAAACTAAAAACGGACAGGGGAGTCTTGGCTCTGGTTTCTTATTTCAATTTTCACAACAGGAATCTACCTCTTGCATGTTCGGTGCAAATATTAATATGTGTGTATTTCTTCTATAACCAACTTTGATAAAGTTGACCGTTCCCCATTTACTGCCGCACTAAAATTTACAATAAGAACCTTTACTTACATAAGGAAATACAGTCCATCGAGAAGCGTCTTCACAACAGCTCCGTTGAGGGCCAATCGTGGTAATGACTCAAGCTTTGCAACTTCCTCAAAATCAATAATAGGATCACCTGATAATGACGAAAGACCTGATGATGAATAACCACTTAGTGCCATCCTTCAAGAAACAAGAAGAGAGGAAAAGTATTATTTAAAACACAAGGTAGTTACAAAAACTAGTAAGGCCTACAAGGCAATATATACACTTTCCAGGTTCCAAAAACTCCAAAGTTAAGGGCATGATAAGGAAAGCATCTTATAGATCTCTTACAGGCTCAGAAAATGAATATTTCAATGAAAATTAATTACGCTCATTTTACTCAAATTTGATTCGACTAGACACAGCCGCAAGAATAAGAAATCACAAGTAGTTAAACACTTGCCCTGTTTCTTTTATTATGAAGAACAAGCGACACTTTTGAATGCCACGTTTCGACTGTTTTATCAAAATGATACGAATGATGTTTACGTAGACTACCAGCACTGATATGCTATCTGATCTCATGACTGCATGATATAAGCGATCACATTCTTCTTATAGTTAGTTGACTTAAATGTTATTTCTAACATTCTGTAGCAAAGTGCACCGAAACACCGGTAGGATAGGGCAGACATAAGATTTTTCAAGTTTCGAGTGTTTTATCGTTCAAGTTTCGAGTGTTTTATCGAAGTGTTACGAATGATGTTCAAATAGGCTCTCAGCAATTTTATACAATCTGATCTCATACATATAGGATACAAACTACCATTTCGTACTTAGAGTTAATTGCCTTAATATTTTTTCTGATATTTAAAGACAACAAAATATTCGGTTATGTTTTACACAATTTACTGGGTTTTTTTCTACATCGCATCAAATAAAACATAATAACTCCAGAAAATAGAGGAGAACATAGTATTAGTAACGTAGATGTGTTAACCAGATTGATATACGGTTGTGGAAAGCAGTGCAATGCGTACAATGCTGAAAAGGGGGTCGACAAGCAGATCAATTTCCAACATTTTCTAAAGAGAAAGCACTTAGAATTCAGAAGTCTACTTAATTCATCACGAAACTACGTGAGATGGAGGTACCTATGACAAATAAAGATTTATTTTACGCTTCCATTATGCTCCTGAACTTTCCTTACCCTGAGGCGTCTGGTTGGAGTTTGGAGAAAATAGTAAAATTATAGAACAAAAGTAGAAAAAATAAAATAAAATAAAATAAAATAAAATAAAATAAAATAAAATAAAATAAAATAAAATAAAATAAAATAAAATAAAATAAAATAAAATAAAATAAAATAAAATAAAATAAAATAAAATAAAATAAAATAAAATAAAATAAAATAAAATAAAATAAAATAAAATAAAATAAAATAAAATAAAATAAAAAACAACAACTTACCTTGTGCTTAGTTTACAAAAAGCAACATGAGACAATTCACACATGGCCGAAATCTTTGAATTATATTCTTGAAGTACTGTGTTAAGTACTTGAAATCTAAAAGAACATGGTAAAATATGAACCCGTTGTAACATTTACAAACTGGAGTAATCTACAAAAGGGGGGGGGGATATTATCACAAGCAGGTGACACTTTCGTTGACGTTACCGCTTGGGAAGTGTAATATATCACCTTTTGTATGCTACAGATAGGCTTTATTACCTGCTTACACAATAGGTAACACAGTGGAATTCTGTGTTACCTATTGTCAATTGTTAAAAACCTACAAGCTCTTTTAAGGTAATAATCCTTTTTTCATAATTTTCAAAATTTTTGTTTAATGGCTTTATTTGTCTCACAAACCCAGGTTTGAAAAAAAATATCAACAAACTCAGTTTGCCTTCGAAAAGTGTGAAACAAATTGGAAGCATTCCTACTAAGGGGCTTGCCCAAAGCCTGGGCAAGAATCCTCTCGTATGGTAACCTAAAGATCAACCACTGGGCCACTACTGTTGTAAAAATGTTCCCAGTGAAACATTACTCTCTGGCTTTTGGAAAGCAAGTGCCGTTTCTACACTTCTATGTTTCGTTTTACTCTCATTCGACCATTACTCCACAAACTTAATTTCACAATTCTCTTCAATAAAAAATAATTACAGTAAAACTGTGAATTAAGGGTAACATGGGTTAAGATCTGTAAGTAAGACCAGGTTAACTTCAGATTTCTTGAAGATGTCGTTCCAATATTTAGTGTTTCTGACGATGATCAAATAATGTTGAATAATGTCTCTTGGTATAGTAAGATAACAGAATGATCAAACTGTTTCGTTCAAAAATAACTTTACTGGGTGAATGCACCATGGAATAATTATCTTTAATTACAGAAATAGCAGAGAGATATAAAATTCAAAAGAGTTAGGGTACGACTTTGCAGAATGCAGCAATTAAACAACGATTACGCAACATTTCTAGTTGCCGTGGAAATTATTCAATGCCAAAATCCTAGCTTTCTTGACTTACAATTGAATCAGAAACTTTGTCACGGAAACAAAAACGAATGAAAACTCAGCGTATGATTGCATTTTTTATATTTCTTACATACTTTTTTCATCCAGCTTCCTGGGTAAAGGAAAAGGGAATTTATCGGCGTAGTGAGAGTTTCTTGCCTAGATACCCTTAGTACTGCCAGCCAATACCTTTCTCCGCTTGGGGTATCAAACCGGGATCCCGTAACAATAGCGCAACTAGGGTAATCACTAGGCCATACCATTACGAACTGACATACTTATGTACATCCAAAAATGCTTTATATAAACTGATTGTGATTACAAAAGTCAATACTAACAATGATTACAAAATATCTGAGTACCGACTGGTTATAAAGTTGCTTCCTATACAAAATGTATTCAAGGGGGACTAAAAATCACTCCAATCTACATTAACACAACTTCAATTTTCTATTCCTTTTCCATTCCATGTACCAAACGTTCCACTCACACCTTACAATCCAATTCTCTTATTAAAAAATTCACAGTATATACGCCATAACATAACCGTTTCTTGTGTAAAGACATGCAAGGAAAGCAAAGGCAAATTATATTGACAATAAACATGGATTTTCAACAAATATTTTGCAAACATCTGGAAGCATACCTGTAGGTTAACTCCTTTATAATGCAAAATACAAAACGAAACAATTCAATAATTAAACAGTAGTTTCGTCCTTGTAGAAAAAGTTCACTTTTAACAGCTGTATAATTGTAAACCTTGTCGTATAACTTGTTCTAATTCCAGTAAACGTTTCAGGACATATGACGAGTTATTTGTCTGTTCATAATGAAAAGAACACTGGCGCAGCAAAGTGTACCTTTTCATTCCAACTGATGTTCAATATACTGTTACGTGTTCAACTAATTTATCATGGTTTTTTTGGTCATTTATTCCAACATCTTAAATATACCCGATTCTACATCCTTTCGAATTATGGTTTCACGAAGTGATTAAGTCACAGAGATAAGGTTCGACCGAAAAATCATCACAAAGCATTTTTTTTCTGGTCAATTGTTCTCACTCGTGAAAAAAACGAAGTCCAAGGTACGTGGGGTGATGTGTGGTGCTACAATTTTGGTATCCAATTTGGCAACTTTCACAATACAGGTTATATGTAGCGGAGTTAAATCCATCAAATTGTTGTTCTTTACTTTAGACTTCGAGAACAACTTTGGTAGCTCTAGTAGGGAAGTTACTGTGCCATCGATGAGTGAAAATACATCGATTCTTATTACGGAAAATTACGTTGCATATGCATTCAAACCTGCGAAAATAAGGTCGAATTTAATTTGATTAAATTCGACCTTATTTTGGTCAATAATTAAGCCATATCACATAAAGACTGGGGCACTAAATTTCAAAACTAGTCAACAAATTGCAGATACACTCTGAAAAAGACAAGGAAATACCCAGTCTTTACTACAATTACAGTTGTATTTCAGTATTATAAATTGAAGGTCGACGTTTTGCCTTTGAGTACGAAAAAAAAGTTGATTTTTATAACGCCGCTACATTTATCGAGCCAAATTTAATCAAATTTAATTTCCAATAGTAAGCCTTAATTTACCACGAGGTCTAATTTTCTGTAATACGGTATGGCATACTTATTAAAGTGCGTCAAGAGATTGAAAGAAATCTATCCTGTAAGGCATAGATATTTCAATGATAAAATCGCTTCAGAATTAAAAACAAGTTCACATTAGTTTCACGCTACAAAATTTGGTGGTATAACATGCCCCAGGTTTTGAGAGAGCAGAGAGTTTTGGTACACCGCCTGAATAAAAAGTGTATTATCGCAAAATTGTACATAAGTTAACAATAACTGATTTAGTATCTCCTTACGGCGTTTATGCATTAACGATACATATCAAAATAATATAGTCTGTAATCAATGCTTAAAAGACCCCATGATCACCGCAGGTTTTTAATGGAATTGACGCTACACCCTTAGACGAACTGCTCAAGAAAGCAGTAAAGTCTTTTACTCAAGACAATATAATGCAAAAACATAAAACGAAGGTTGCAGCACTTCAAAATAGCAGCCAGTTAAACTCGCATAATCTTAAGTTTGTTGTACAAAGAAATCCTAAGAATTTACCTTGAAATGAATTTTTGTCTACGAGTACCTGATGGTATACTTTACACTAGCCTTGGGGTTCTTCTGTGTCATTTGATTTGTTTCTTTCCAATCTAATCGTTAATCGCTATTTTTCTGCTACCTTGACCAAAAAAATTAATCTGCTACCACGTCTATCACGCAGCAGGCATTCTGATCTTGTATGGTACGAACATTGTAAAAAAAAACACGTTATTTTAGATTTTCACTTTTTTTAATGGTTAAGAACCATACGTAGGATAAAGTAAAAGTGTATGGAACTGTGAAGGAAAGCCAAAACAAGAGATAAACCAGAGATAAGAGCTGACCCTGGTCTTTTTTAGAGTCATGTGATGAAGGAAAGCACTCAGAAGCCAAAGAGTTTTCAAACTTTGCCACCTGAGGGGTAAAAGCCGTTTAATATTGACAAGACAAAAATATTTTAATAGGTAAAAAATGGTTCACTGGTAAACGTTCTGTGTGGCTGATTTGGAATCCTTGACTTTATTCTCTCAAGGCTCATTCAATAGAGAATAAACGACAAATTAAAAACCCTGCTATTTTACGGCTTGTTTACGTTCAATGAATGTAACTAACCATGTAATAATTGCATGTGTGTATTTATGCGGTACAGCACGAAATAACGGCTAAAAGTCCTACACTGTTTGATGATGTCTAACTGTCCAGTAAAAAACTTTGCTAACAGATGTTGAATTATGACTACAGGTGGTTGACAATATACTCTGTTTCAGATTCTTTACCATTCCAAACATTTTCTTTAAGGAAAATGGGACTAGTGTAACATTCAGAACAATGTGCTGTTTTATTAGGTGCTTTTTGTTCAAATGAAAAAAATCTGTTCAGCCCCAAAACTATCAAATAGATGAGTCAATTATTCTTTATGGAAAATTTTTCACAAAAAAATCACTTACAAGAATATTGTTTTCATAAATATCTTTGAAAAGAGAGACACTTTGAGAGTTAAATTGAGGGTTTCTACCAACTAATTCTNGAACCCATATTTCAATGTAACAAATTTACTTTCTGTTTTGACATATTTCTCTCCAAAAAAGCACCGGGTATGCTAACAGATGTTGAATTATGACTACAGGTGGTTGACAATATACTCTGTTTCAGATTCTTTACCATTCCAAACATTTCCTTTAAGGAAAATGGGACTAGTGTAACATTCAGAACTATGTGCTGTTTTATTAGGTGCTTTTTGTTCAAATGAAAAAAATCTGTTCAGCCCCAAAACTATCAAATAGATAAGTCAATTATTCTTTATGGAAAATTTTTCACAAAAAAAATCACTTACAAGAATATTGTTTTCATAAATATCTTTGAAAAGAGAGACACTTTGAGAGTTAAATTGAGGGTTTCTACCAACTAATTCTTCACTTGAGCGTTCACGGCAATCATTCAAATTAAAAATTAAATTTCCATTCCTTTAATTTAAACTCAATTTATACAGTCAGAAAAACGAGACAAAGATAGAAATATGGTAGCATTTTTAACAAATCAGTCTAAAACAGAAGTAGTCTTTGTAATATAAAAAATCTACTTCGAAATTGTAAAACGGTTCCCTTAAATTATTATGAAAAATGAGATTTTTCCGCATTTTCAAATTTCAAATTCATCATAGCGGGTTTACGCTCGGCGCTTATTTTAAGTATGGCGATTGATCTGGGAATACATTAATTTTGGTGTTGATGTAATTGGTTTTTTTAAACCCTTCTATGCATCAAGTATCATAATACCATCAATAAAACAATTTTAATTAGAAAAATATTTGTAGCTTAAATGTTGGAGTGCTTTTTCGGCTCCATACATGGAGACTTCCCACTTATGCGTGTGTGATTATTTTGTTTGAGTAATAGAAACTAAGAGTATGAAAGAAAGTAATAAATAAAATAGTTATGCGAGTTCTTGCAACTGGAACTAAAAAAATAATAGTAATGATAATAATTATTATTGCACACAGCTTACGCATTGAATAATGTGTCTGGAGTGTTATGACGTTAAAGAACAAATAAGATCAGAATGATTGTGAAAAATTTATCATGGTAGCAAAGAAAACAGGTTTTAAAACACTTTAAAGGCTTGATAAAGTAAAAAAGGGACGAAAAAGCAAAGGAAATAAAACTTTTAAAGAGAAAGCGTTACAAAGTCAATATCTAAGAGGTATGGAGCAGGTAACTGATGAGAAATCGTAGTATTAATTAAAGATTAATAATTTCAAAACAGAAACGGATTCTTTACTGATAAGTGCTTGTAAAAAGTAATTAGAATATGTACATGTGAAAATGTACGTAAAGCTAAATTAGCTCAAAATTACAGGATTGAAGCGTAGAAAAGGGGTAAGATTACCATATCATCACAAAAGAATTAAAAAGGTTCCTACTATCGATAATGCTGTCCCTGCTGACCGAAGGGCAGAAATAAATGAGCAGAATAAAGCACAAGATGCTGGAAACGCGAGTCAAAGTAAGTATGCGAAATTATAGTCCCCACAGTTTAAATTGTTATTGGTAGTCTCGGAAAATTTTCACCCACTGGAAAAGAGGTTCACATTTCCATCACAAAAATTCAAACCCCATTGTTATTAAACAATGATGGAAACATAAAACATTCTTTGTGTTTTAAGGAGCCTTGTTGAGACCGAATATGATGCAGAATATCCGTTACTTACATACCGAGAATTTCACACTCAGTTCGGGGAAAAAACAAATCAGGCTGGTTAGGTGGCATTAAAAATTGACAACGTTTTAATATTTTAAAATATTATTGATTGTTTTTATTTCTTTTTATCATTCTGTCGCTTGTGATTGTCGTATTGAGTATGACGTTAAAATGGATCTGGTTGCGCTGTTTCGACGTGGGCGAATGAGATTATCGTTGGTCACAATTACCTCTAATTCACCTTTGGTCACGATATGTAACTGTTAGCATTTGGTAGGTTGAGCTCATTAGCCTCGATTCTTAGTCCACCTGGAAGAAGAAAAAGTAGAATTTTAAACAAGGGCGCGGATGCACCACTTTTATGCCATGAGTGCATTAAAACAATTTTGGCAGCAGGTAAGTAAACGGTCCTTTCCAGTGGAAGAAAAAGCGAACTCGCTAGTTAACGATCGAGGACCACTGTTGGCGTGCGGAGGAGTGCTTACTATACCAACAGACGGCAACAAACGGGCAGGTCAGTAGCCCTGTGCAAACCCTACTATTCACTGGAAACTAGGAGAGGGTGTAGTAGAGTTCTGACTGTCAAAGATGATTAATACAGCACATTAAATAAACCTCGGTTCCGTGTTGACTTTTAATAATTAGAGGGTACTGAAAATGACTCGGTTTCATAATTTTTCAAAACGTGCGAAAAGATCAAGTTTGGATGTTGGAATGTGCCCACGATGAGTCAGGATAACGATTTTGAAGAGCTTGTCAAACCTCCGATGAGGTCCAGCTGCAGGTTTGCGCACTATGAGTCTCGCATCATGGCGTCGGTGAAATCCTGTCTCGGTTGGAATACCTCACAAACCCTTGGCAAAGTGACGAATTCAAATTTGAAAGAGCTATTTTGCTGCTCAGGTAAGCGGCAAGCAAGGCTCTGACTGAATGGGACCCCATGAATTAAAGCTTCTTGACGGTGGGGTTAAAGTCATGAAACGAAAATATCAGCAGAGTGGCTGGATATGTTCTATAAACGATTCTGAAGATCTGACGTAAGATAATTTTTATGATCAGTCATATCAAATTTTTTATGCACTGCCTTGAGATAATGTCATACTTCGTATGGGAGACGTAATGCTATTGTGGATGGTGACAACGCTGGATTCGAGTAATGTATGGGCTAAAAGGGTCTTGACACGCCAAATCGCAATAATATTCGATTTAGTAGCTTTAGTCTCAACAATAATTTGATGGTTGGAGGGGGTTTGTACGAACAGAGCGACATTCACAAGTAAAATGGTCATTACTATGTGGTACGCACAAAAGGCAAGTCGATCACATTTCCAACAGCAACAAAGACAAAAGTATGCTGCTGGATTTAAAGACCAGCATTTTAGCTGGTAATAGGAGCGACTTTTAATTGCTAGCAAAATACTAGAGTCAAAACTGACGAAAACGGATAAATTGTACTACCCTCAAGGGCAATTCACACTAAAATGGTCAAATGGACTTTCAGTCCTCAAGGAGCGAAAAGAAACAAATGTAGAGGATACGTGGAAAGACATCACGGGTGCCGTCAATTGGGCAGCAATAAACGCAAACACTGAAATACTCGTCGAATAGCCTGGCTAAAGGTCAACACCTGGTATATCGTTTTGCAGTGAAAGGGAGGAAAGGGAGAAAGTAAGAAACGAGACTAAGTTACTAAAGGTCAACACCTGGTATATCGTTTTGCAGTGAAAGGAAGCGAATATAGAAAGTGAGAAAGGAGACTAAGTTACAACGGTGAAAGGCCGAAATGAGTATCAGAGTATCATCAGCAAAGTAAGAAAGATTAGTACAGATAAAAAGTTTACCCTATTCGGAAAACCGCTGAGATTAAAAGAAATCTCATGAACAAAAACACCAGAGAAACGAGATTTGTGTACCATGGTATCAATGAAATAACCGGCATAGCTAAATGTAAAAACTTCAAAATTAAAGATATTTAAGTAAATGTGTTGTCGACGGAAGAAGACACCAAGAGCAGATGAAAGACCACCCTCTATGTGCTTTGTCAACCAACACTGTTAACCACCAAGAGATGCCAGAAAAGCTGGTCAAGGTAATTCACAACATGCACGTCAACACAACGTACTAGTTTATGTCTAATGGGAACCTTACAGGTGATTTTAAGGTTTAATCTACCATTACTCATGCAGAAATACCAACTCAAGTGATTTTTAAGCTTTTTTGCCGACTCCATCACGAGCAAGGTCATCGAAGGACATTATTTCGTCATCCAGTGAGAAGAGTTTTAACTTAACGTTACACTGATGACATAGTATTGGTCGCTGATAATCTCAATAAAATGAAAAGTGTACTCCATAGGCCACTTAACACCGGCAAAAAAATTGGACTGGCAATAAACATCAACAAAACGAAAGCATCAATTGACCTCAGCCAGATTGTGACATTGGAAAGGAAACATAAAGGTAGTCGAAAACTTCAAGTACCTGGTCAAAGCCGTGAGCAAGAATGGTTTGCTTAAGGAGGAGTGTAAAAAGAGCAGATTAGAAAAGCAAATCAATCTGTTGAGTGACTTTGGAACACCTGGCGTAATTTAAATCTTTCTATAAACACTAAAATAATGACTTAAGAGACGAGGGTAAGACCAATCGTGTTCTACAACCATGGAAGCTGGTACAGTACCGTCGTGACTGCTACCTTGCTTCTCGCTTTCGAGAAGAAGCTGTTGCCAATAATATAAGACATCCGTTGGACAAACAGAATGCTTGACGGCACAGTTCGGGAAATTATGATGATCCATCCAATCGATAAATTACATAACAAATCGAGATGCAGAAGAATCGGGTACATATTTCGTCGTAGTGACAGTGTCGCCTTGGAACCAATATGTTGGAGAAGGGCAGCAAGAGGATCTAGAAGAGGACCTTGGGGGAAGGGGGGGCTAGCCATGCACCCTGTTAAAAGAATCAAATTTGATGACTAGATTACTCTTCTAGAAATATGGAGCCCTTCTCGAAACACTCTCACACGCACTATCAAAGCGAAAAGCAGCTATACCTAATTACTTCAGTAGCATAACAATCTCTCGTAGCGTAACTCAGAAAAAGCTTACGATATGATAAATATCCTACATCAAATTAGATGGACTTTCATGTTCTTCAAGAAATGGCTCAGAACAGGTGATAGTGGAGATTGTTCATTGATGACCTTTGCATCCCCTGGGTGGAATGCCATATGAAGGCGATCCTATTAGAGCAATAATTTCTAATTGGTTATGGTTACTTGACAGCTTATTACTTATCTCCGAGTCATTACACACAATCTATTTATGGAATCTAGTAAAAAAATGCGTTTAGCGCCCAACAACAAGCCCCCCCCCC
>RDPX01000155.1:1851326-1920741 GCA_003991215.1 Morbakka virulenta
TATTGAGTAGATCAATTTCATTGTAAATTTTCTAGATCGTTAATTTACAAATAAAACCATGTGAAGTTTAAAAAAAAAATTATTATAATTGGCTATTGTTATTTTTACTAATATAATTATTATTCACTATAATTACTATTTTATAATATTTTCCCGTGCACGTTGATTAAATAATTAAGAATGATTTTAATCATAGGCAATGTCTCTTTGAAACTTGTCCTTAATTTTAAAGGATCTTATCTAGAATCTTGGGAGAATGCCAGCAACATTCTTTCAGTTCTTCTGTTCTGTACGTCCTTATGATTGATTGATAAAAATGAAAACAAGTAGCTTGTATTTACAAGAAAAACTTTGTTACTCGAGTTCAGCCGAGAAGAGGTGCAATGGTATTCACCACATTGTCAGTTGTGGTTTACCTATACGACAGCATATACTGCTTGAACGGAAATGTGGTGCAAAATATTTGTGAAGTTTTTAAATTCTTCTAAGTTACAGAAAGATTTTAGTCCCATCCAGTTTGTCAGAACACGACCGCCTTATCACAATAAAAGGTTAAAATTATATCATATATGTCTACTGAATGTTTACTGAATGAATGTCACATATTGGTTTCATATTTCCTCTTACCTGTAGCCTGCCGGTATCCGGGCAAGAACTTTTGAAGGCCCTGTAGTGAGTACCGGTTTGTCCGACTGCTCGTGCCTTGACAAAGCATTTTCTGTCAGAAGAGACGCCCGCCAGTTAAACGGCTAAAATACGAAAAAAAAACAAGATGACAAGTGTCATTTGAATCTAACTTCTTCACGTAAAGGTGGCGCTTGGGCCATATTTGTACAGATTAGAATAAGAGCTCGTGGACAAAGGTAATCCACCTGAAATGACTAAAACAAGGTGGTCAACAAAAATTCCCCAACAACACAGTTGATATAACAGATTTTCGTGAAAGAGAAATCATTCGGTTGGACCCAATTCCAAACAAAAAATTTTATTTGTTTTTCTTTCAAATAAAACTATGAGATGACATAAAAATCATACTGATATCACATACTTATTGAAAAAGCCTTAAATTACTTGCATTTCGTCCTTTGCAAAGCCAAAATCTTTCTACATATCATACATATCATTGTAGGCTACGATCCATTACCTTATGACATACTAAGCATATACCCGGTTGATGTATATGGCGGGCAGTTCTACTTCTATTTACAATGGCGTAAAGACAGAATTAGAGTTTCACAGAATATTTAACGTTTGAAAGTTGAACGTTCAAGAAAACGTCAAAGTACATTTTACTGATAAAATAATAACTTAAACTACGGTTTTAAATGGATGTTTATCAAAATATCTCAGTTTGATTCTAACTGGTACCGACATAAGATCCATGAATGTGCCCAACAATTGTTGATAAAAGTTCATTCAAAACTGTTTTTCAAATGATAGCGCATCTACTGGAATCAGCATAAAGAAAAGAAATTACGTTACCTAGGTCTTTTATACTCTGGGAATATTAAATCCGCACCAGAGCAGACGGGGCATGTCTGCTATGGTATGGAATGGCACGTATCTATTTGATCGAAGCAATGGATCTTTTTGTATCCAAAGCGCACATTTACCCGTACTCTCCTCGACATTCCTAGGACTTGAGAGTTTTATAAAAGACTTCAATTTCTAAAAAAATAATCGGCAATATTGCGTTTTAAAGTTAAATAAAACAGTAATAAAAAAATTGACCCTGGGCGACAAGATTTTTTCCGCGGTTGTTGAGTGCTCAAAGGACCTTTAAAAAGCTATTCAGACCAAGGTGATAAATAACCCTGAAAGCCTCAAATTAATGCTCTTTGCAAGGCACGTTTTGCATTTTACACAATGAATTTGTCCACTAGTATAAATCAAAATTCATTTGATACAAAATGAAGTGTGCTTAATTTCCAGTGGAAAATTCACCGCCGTACAAGACAGGATTAAAAAGCACATTTGAATTTGGTGTTCAGTGAATTATATTAAGCACGTTTGAGGTTTTAATGTTGGTAGAATCGAGCTAACTGATATATGAAAATATGCACAACCTGCTACGACAACAAATGGGGCCTGCTGTAAACATTTTGACTAGAGATTTACGCACCAAAATCTACACATCAAATCCTTAAATATTTAAGTTGGTAAAAACCTTTTAAGAGGCCTTTCATCCAAACTATTTCCGAAGGGGGGGGGGGGGACTGATTCAACTACGGATACTGTTATACGAACTTAACGACCAAATATACACAAATGGAAAGAAACAATCCCAAATTATCGCCAGTATAGTGTCCTCCGGGCGGGGAAAGCTCTTACAGATTCTGTGTGGTCCAGCTTGTGTCACTACTACGAGCAAACTTAATCTTTGAAATAAAAGAAGGTCAAAAACCTCACGGTCAATACGCTGTGCTAGCTTCTCCTTTAGTTTCTCAGTTGCCGTGAAAGATCAAGGATCCTGATTTCAGTTGTTCACGATGATAAAGCATTATAGCTCGTAAATTTAATATCTATGCTCACTTAGTTCTTCCCATCTTCCTAAATATCACCGGCTGTCCTGAGCACTTAGGCAATATTGGGGAAACAACTGGATCATTTACTACACGTGGGTCATGAGGTTTTTAACTTTTTGTACAAAAAAGTGGCTTATAACGCTCATTTTCTTTTGCAATCAATTTTTAAGATTTTAAAGTCTTATTAGTGGGGTTCAAACTTTATGATTATGTTCTTTTTTTCAGTCCCATAAATTTGTCCCAATTCGAAATCTAGAGATGGTCCTTCATCTGATTGCATATCTCACGAGATAATGCGTTGTTTTCTTTTGCATTTTTGTCTGAGGTGATGGGGTGTTGTTGTTTTATTTCAAAGTACGTGGATCGTACGTTTTGTTCTTTGAAGATTGGAGTATTTGTAAAATCGTAAACTGGCGCTGTTGATATAAATGCAAAGAACGAGTGAGAAAAAGTCTCCGTTTTATAAAAGGGAGCCGATAAAAGATGACCCACCTTCTGATATATCGCAGAACAAGACTTTCACATGACTGTTGCAACCAGGCATCATCGAGATTGTAACAAAATGAAGCCATTTTAACTGTTTACGTAAATCTTAACGACGGCAAGTTTATGTTTTTGGTATAGGGGGAAGCGCGTTTTCCCAGTTTCCTGGGGGACTCTTTCCTTCCCAAAGTTTGATATGGAAGCAAATGGACCCTTGATAAATGGGAATTTTCATGGCGATGCGGTGATATTTGTCGATTCGTATTCGGAAAGCAACCTACACGCACAAATTTTAAATCAATGAGATCAATTGCTGGTCCCTTTGTGTATGAAAGGGCAAATCAGTTTCAAGTGTTTGAATTCATTTAGTTTTCGTTTACATTTGTGATGTAATATCCCACAGAAATAATGTAAACAGCCATTTTCATTTGTTTACTATTTAATCCTTTTCTTCAGTTCCAAAATGTTTGGCAATACCTCCAAATACCTTCAATAATTGCACTTGAACCCAATCGTGAGTACATACTCGGTGTGATTATTTGGAAAGGGGTCTTTGTTCAATCGTCTGCGAAATGGTTTAGTAGCATGCATGATGTAGACGTAATCGGCACTCGGTTTTCCTAACGACTCCTTGCGACCATAATATGACTTTAAGTCTTTTCACTATCTTTCTTGGCATTGCCGTTCTTGTTGTGGAAATAGCGATAAACAGATGTCTATATATTTTCAGTCACTAAGATTATCTGTTATCGTTTTGTCTGCTAATTCCCATTGGTGAGGTATGGATGGTAATTTTATGCCATCCAATTTTTCAGGGTTAACACGGAGTTCATTCAAATCTGCGTCATCACTTAGTTCGTGGTCTTCTGCCTTGTGCCTGACCAGATATTCAAATAACAAGAGTCTTGCACGCACACGTCTGAGCTTGTAATCTGCGAAGCCCTTTACTCGACCACCACAACAAGAATACTCTGTATCATCTTTCTTATTGTCTTCCTTAATATTAGGAGAGTCATTAATGTTACATAAGTGTTTCAGTATTCGATTCTCTTTCAGTAATACTCTCCGAGTAAGGCACATTACGTAAGATGTTTGTAAGACTTTGTAACAACAAAATAACTAAGGGTTGTTCTCATGCATACGTTTATTATTCTGTAAAGTATAAAACTCATGGTCTCATCAGTTATATCAAAGTGCTTCATTTCAGTTACGGCTGAGCTAGCATATCGATTGCACCAATTGCACTGGGGCTCAAATGAACAAAATAAACCTTCTACCTTCTCAATAGTATAACAAACAACTGTACATAACGTTTGTATCAAAGCAACAGTAAGTTCTAACAATAACAAATTGTCATCTTTAATGAGGCCTAAGCCAGGTCGTTGTTGCGGGGTTTGGGTCACTATCTATTTCTATAAAGACTTCTAGCCTTTGTGATTTCCTTGCTTTGTAAATGTTAAAAAAAATTAGTCATGCTTCCAATTATATCTTAACTGTAACGGTGTAGTTGTACAGATTCCGATGACGCGGTTCATGGATTGTTGTTCGTCCCAAAACGTGCAGGCAGCGTGGTCCCATTTGATTGCGTTTGCTTTATTGGCTAAAAATAGTTGAAATCGTATTGAAAAGCTTTCAATTCCTTTAGGGAGATGACTCATGACCTTCGAGCTTTGTTTTATCAAGTTACTATCGACGTATTCAGATTGACTTAATAACTAACTTTGTGTAGACAAAATCTGTTTCACCTCTTCACGAGTTGGACTGAATTGATCATATTGTGCATTAACATAAAAAAAAAATTTTTTTTGATAGTTATATTTTAGGGCTATTTTCTTGTAGTAGCTTTATCAAATGAAATAATAATAAATTAACAATACGAAAAACAATGGTAATAACATTTGATGCAAAAGCTATAATTTTACCAGTACGATAATTATATCTATAAAGTACCTCATGGTATACAGATGACTTTGACAAAGAAGGAATGCGAAACGATTTTGCAAATGGTGTCTCCTTTTGTGCAATAACATCCTACAATAAAATAATAGCATTAATGTATGTAAATATGCATGGGATTCGGGGATACCTTTAAAAAAAATTTATACATCCAATACTGTTTTTTTTAAATTTATTTTCAAAATACATTTTAATAATATACGAAAACAACATTACATTTATTAGCTTTATCTGCAAACGTTGTAGCATTCAATTGACCACACCCGTACGGTAAGGGGATTTTATTGACCCGAAGTCAAGAAAAACTGCTATGGGCGGTTTAGGGCTCGGGTAATGGGCTTGGATTAATAATGAGAAAACAAGTGCCGGGTAAGTGGAGGTCTGTTTTCAATGTGTGATAAGTATATGCAATATAACAATAATATAACTAGTAAAATGTAAAATAATGCTGAAGCTGATGAGAATGAAAAATAAAGTGTCACTATATGGTGGGCAGGTAGCATGATTTATGTGCCCACAGTAAAAATTTGTAAAGCAGCAATATTGTCATACCATCAAATAAATGGCACAGAAAGTTCTGAGAAATCACAAATCATGTTTTATTGTGTCAAGTTTAAAATCTTGTTTTTGGTACATAGTAAAACACCAAATGGTCACATGGCACAGGTGTGTGTAGTTGTATATTTACGATGAGCATGAATGGAACCTGTTGGAGCCTGTGGCTTCGAGTTGTACATCTATTGAAAGTTGCTGCTGTAAAAATTCATAAATACGGTTGAAACAATAGCAAAAGGAATAACAAGATAGAAGTCAGCATAAAAACCGTTGTGTTCACGTNTTTATGTGCCCATACAGTAGATTCACAGTAACGGTTGAGGTACATATGTGGCATTTATGTGACCACAGTAAAAATTTGTAAAGCAGCAATATTGTCATACCATCAAATAAATGGCACAGAAAGTTCTGAGAAATCACAAATCATGTTTTATGGTGTCAAGTTTAAAATCTTGTTTTTGGTACATAGTAAAACACCAAATGGTCACATGGCACAGGTGTGTGTAGTTGTATATTTACGATGAGCATGAATGGAACCTGTTGGAGCCTGTGGCTTCGAGTTGTACATCTATTGAAAGTTGCTGCTGTAAAAATTCATAAATACGGTTGAAACAATAGCAAAAGGAATATCAAGATAGAAGTCAGCATAAAAACCGTTGTGTTCACGTTTAAACTATTCGGTGTTTATCTTACCTTGTTCACTAGAATAACAATTTTTTAACATTACTAACAAATCATAGATCTAGAAAAGAATATTGCGTAATCCTAAAAAACTAATTACGTAGAAAATTATTAAAACAAAAGGTCAAAGGCTAAGTATTGCTAAAAAGGTCAAGAGGTTATGATTTCACGTTGGAATTAAGTTGAAGAGCAAGTTTTTTTACAAACAGTCTTCAATGAGAAGTTTTTATCACTGTTACCACGCTTTGATTTTTCCCTGAAAAAGCCTCAGCATGCAAAACAGTCACATTAACGCCCATGTAAAGGGCCAAAGATACTGAGTAAGATCAAACCTGCCTTGTTTTTTACTGTTATTTATAATCTCACGGCCGATTTTATACGAAACAATGATAATACCTACAATTCAAGATGTTTAGTGGCTTTTCTATAAAAACAGTAAAGATCCTGAGAAGTAAACAATGTTCAAAATTCCCAAGCAAAGTAAATTGAATCCTAATACGCTTTACCATATCTTAAGAGCTCTTACAAAATTTTATCTTTCCAATGCCCCGCTGACAGCTCATCTGCTATTCCGATTTTGCCAATCATTACTTTACATTTGAATACTTCCATTGATTTCGTTTTCTGCACCACAAATACTCAATCGCTTAGTTTCATAACAGCATAACTGTACCTCGTTTAACCTAGTACTAGCTGCTGAATTCTTCATAATTTCTTTTCTTACCATTACCTCACCATTAAGGAGGCCTAGAGCCAAAATTGTTAGCCACTGCGTTTTATTTAGCCGTATTCTTTTAAATATCTACTCCGTATTGGGTTTTTTTGTGACAAGTGTCTAGACTCAGCCATAATTTTATTTATTCTAATTATAATATCACTTTTGAATAAGTATCCAACTACGAAATTAGTTTTCATTTTAAAGTCAGCCTGCTAAACAAATAAGTAATACTTCATATTTTGTATAGTCATGTTTGCATTAAAAATAAAGTAAAAATTAAAAATATTGACTCTTGCCTTGTTGTAAACAGCCAGAAGAATAGCTTCAACTTTTCCAATATTCTGTAAACAGTGAAAAAAATTAAAGGAGGAACGCTAGCAAAAATTTTTTGAAGTAAATAACAGTTATTGTTTGAGGTATCAACAGGAATACTTGAATATCCAACAGTAACTTCCCCATTAACTTGCTGCTAAAAACCCCTTAACTATTAACCCAGTGGTAATTTCCATTGAATTACTCTCACAGTCCGTGATTGAGATGAAATGGGGAGTCGCGCCTTAGTGCCTAGTTTAGTTGCACTGTAAATACAGGGCTCCGAGTTTGATAACCCCAGCAAAAAAAAAGCTTTGGAATCTAATAACAATCCCACTGGCAGGGGTCAGACAAACATTTCGTTAAAAAATCCAAAAAAAACAAATTACAACGCATAAAGTTATCAAGACTTTTGTTATTGACTTCACATAATGGTGTAGATAAATATGCCCAATAAGCTTCTGATATCACACTGGGCGTCTTTGCTCATGTGAAACTCTGAGCAAGGATTAGAATTTTACCAATATGGGTCCTTTTTACCTTGAAGAAACAAACTTATGTTGGAAAGTAAAATGGGTAAAATGTGATACAGTCTAATTTGTGGTAGGTCAATAAACTTAAGGTATTCTGGTACTGTTAATAAAAGTAAAATAATATGCCCTTAATAAGGACAGGCTACATTTTTAAAATTTAATTATTTTTCCCCCATTTTTTAGAAATTCGTGCATTTGTCACTATTTACAAAAAGTCACTTTTGGGGTGTACGGGGAGATTAGGAGGAGTACCATCCAGTGGAAACCAGCAGCCGCATCCTATTCGTAGGATGGATGGGCCCACTGGTCTCAAAATGACTCCCAACTCTCACCGTTGGCTCCAAGTAGTTGCTTATGCACGGCAGCGCCCACACCCCGGTAACCGTCTCGGCTGGCGGGCTAAACTCGGTGAGGGTAGGCATTGCCATTTGCAGTGCTGACAGAGGTTGCATTAGCTCTCAGTGCTCGAAGATGCCACGGCAGGGGCATCGGGTGCGGAAATGAGCGGAGGAATGCGTGGTAGCATCAACGGTTATCTCTTAGCACAGGCAAGAGTTAGTACTTGGTCCAACCAAGGAATGGTCTGGCAACTGCCGGAGTCCACGTACTCCTAAAACAGGTGTTTCTGTCAGGCCCAGCCAGACGAGTGTAAAACCCCTGGCTAATAAAGAATGATGAATCTTGACCGGTCTAATTCAAATGAAGCTAGGGCGTCCCCCTTAAGCGACGCGCAACTTCACCCCCGGATGGTGTGAAGTAAGCAAGGGGTATCGCAGAACGTTCGACTGCGGTTAAAGAAGTTAGGGCATATATCGAAGATGAAGATTGGGACATGGAATGTGGGATCGATGACTGGAAAAGAAAGAGAGTTAGTGGAAGTGATGAAAGCAAGAAAGGTTGACATGTAGTGTGTGAAGAAAGTTAAGTGAAAATGAGACAGATCGAAGGAACTGGGAGAAGGAGAAACGGAGTTGGCATTATCCTGAGTGCAGAGCAGAAGGAAAAGGTGGTTCAAGTCAATCGGGTCAGTGGCAGTGTGATGTGAAAAAAGGTTGCAACTGATAATGGGCTCTTGAATGTGGTAACTGCATATGCTCCACAAGTTGGCTGTGGCGATGACGAACAGGATGAGTTTTTCAGAGAGCTAGAAGATGTTATGAGACAGATACAACCATCAGAGAAAGTTGTCATTGGGGTGGACTTGAATGGACATGTTGGGAAGGATAGACATGGGTTTGAAGGTTGCCACAGAGGAAAAGGTTTTGGAAACAGAAATGAAGAAGGTGTACGAATCTTGAGTATGGCAGAAGCATTAGACATAGTTATTGCGAACACGTGGTTTGAGAAAAGGGAAGTGCATAAGGTGACGTACAAGAGTGGAGGCAATAAAAGTCAAATAGACTATTTGCTGATCCAAAAAAGAGATAGGCGAAGGGTAATAGACTGCATGGTAATTCCAGGAGAAGCTTTTGTGTCACAACACAAACTTCTAATAATGGGTCTAAGATAGACAAGCAAAAGAAAACGCCAGAGGAGAAGCAAAACGCAGATTAAGACCTGGAAGTTAAAGGATGAAGAAATAGCAGCAACTTTCAAAACGGCAGTGAGCACGAAGAAAAGATCAGCCACTGGTGAGGGCAATGCAAACCAAGAGTGGGGGCAGATAAAAGGTATTATCATAGAAGAGGCTAAGCAGGCATGCGGGAAGAAGGCAGCTTCCAACCCAACTGGAAGAGACTCATGGTGGTGGAACGATGAGGTACAACAGGCTGTCAGAAACAAATGGAAAGCATTCAGACAGTTGAAAGATGATGAAAGTGGTGTGGCTCTGGAAAGGTACCGGGAGTGTAAAAGAATGGCAAAAAAGGCTGTGGCAAAGGCAAAGGAAGAATGCTGCAAGAAACTGCAAGAGGAATTGGAGAGCAAGAAGGGACAACAGAAAGTGTTCAGAATAGCCAAAGCGCGGGAAAGATCTCGAAAGGATATGGGAGATTCCACCATTGTGAAGGACGAAGATGGAAATATGGAAATCAAGCAAAGGTGGCTGGACTATTTCATGCAGTCATTGAACACGGAGATTGCGCGGGAGCAGCTGGAGCCAGTGGAAGCAGTTGAAGGACCAGTGGAAGAAATCACAGTAGAAGAGGCGCAAGCAGCACTGGGGAAAATGAAGAAGGGAAAATGAAGAAGGGAAAAGTACCGGGACCATACGAGGTTAAGAGCGACATGATCGGAGCGTCAGGAGAGGAAAGAACCATATGGCTAACGTAAATCACCAGGGACGTTTGGGATGAAGAGGAAATACCAGAAGACTGGCACAAGAGTATATTGGTGCCAATCTACAAGCAGAAAGGAGACATTATGCAGTGCAGCTATTTTCGAGGGATCAAGCTCCTAGAGCATGGGATGAAGGTGTATGAAAGAGTGTTGGATAGAAGGCTAAGGGATTTGATTGAGGTAAATAACATGCAGTTTGGTTTTATGCCAGGAAAAAGTACAACAGATGCCAGTTTTATTCTNGAAGAAGGAAAAGGGATGGAAAAATGGAAGTCAAGAAAAGGTGGAAGGACTAGTTCATGCAGGCATTGAACCAGGAGGTTGCGGGGGAGAAGCTGGAGGCAGAGGAAGCAGTTGAAGGACCAGTGGAAGAAATCACAGTAGAAGAGGCGAAAGCAGCACTGGGGAAAATGAAGAAGGGAAAATGAAGAAGGGAAAAGTACCGGGACCATACGAGGTTAAGAGCGACATGATCGGAGCGTCAGGAGAGGAAAGAACCATATGGCTAACGTAAATCACCAGGGACGTTTGGGATGAAGAGGAAATACCAGAAGACTGGCACAAGAGTATATTGGTGCCAATCTACAAGCAGAAAGGAGACATTATGCAGTGCAGCTATTTTCGAGGGATCAAGCTCCTAGAGCATGGGATGAAGGTGTATGAAAGAGTGTTGGATAGAAGGCTAAGGGATTTGATTGAGGTAAATAACATGCATTTTGGTTTTATGCCAGGAAAAAGTACAACAGATGCCAGTTTTATTCTACACCAAAGACAAGAAAAGAAGCTGGAAGGTAATCAAAGGTTGTTCATGGCCTTTGTGGACTTAAAAAAGGCATACGACCGGATCCCAAGAGAAGTTGTATACTGGTGTCTACGGAAGAGGGGAGTACCAGAAAAGATTGTTAGAGTGGTGTAAAGCTTGCACAGTCGAAGCAATACTGTTTGAAGGACCCTCGTAGGCGAGACCGACTTGTTAAACATTGAAGTCGGCTTGCATCAGGGGTCAGCACTAAGTCCTTTCCTGTTTGCGGTGGTCATAGACACAATCAGTGCAACAGCGAGACAAGGTCTACCAACAGAACTTCTCTATGCAAATGATCTCGCGATCACAGTGGAGAGTGAAGCTGACCTGCAAAGAAAACTAGTACAATGGCAGAGATCGTTGGAAAGGAATGGACTGAAAGTAAATGCAAAGAAGACAGAAACATTAGTGACCAGCAAAGGGAGGAGAGGAGTGCCACACGGTAAATGCACAAGGGGATCCAATAAATCAGGTAGATCAGTTCCGCTACCTTGGTGCAATTGCTGAGGAACGAGGAGGGTGTAGTGAGGAGATCAGGAACAGAAACAAGAGAGCGTGGATGAAGTGGAGGGAAACAAGTGGAATAGTGTGTGACAGGGGAATGCCAGTTATGTTGAAAGTGAAGATATATAAGTGTGTGATCAGACCAGAGCTGTTGTACGGAATAGAGGTAATGGCATTGAGAAGAGTGGAAGACAGGGCACTAATGTCGACTGAGATGAGGATGTTAAGATGGATGATAAGTCTGTCTCTGCGGGAACACCGAACTAACGATGATGTTCGAAAGTTCACGAAGGTTACCAGTATACNATTAGTGACCAGCAAAGGGAGGAGAGGAGTGCCACACGGTAAATGCACAAGGGGATCCAATAAATCAGGTAGATCAGTTCTGCTACCTTGGTGCAATTGCTGAGGAACGAGGAGGGTGTAGTGAGGAGATCAGGAACAGAAACAAGAGAGCGTGGATGAAGTGGAGGGAAACAAGTGGAATAGTGTGTGACAGGGGAATGCCAGTTATGTTGAAAGTGAAGATATATAAGTGTGTGATCAGACCAGAGCTGTTGTACGGACTAGAGGTAATGGCATTGAGAAGAGTGGAAGACAGGGCACTAATGTCGACTGAGATGAGGATGTTAAGATGGATGATAAGTCTGTCTCTGCGGGAACACCGAACTAACGATGATGTTCGAAAGTTCACGAAGGTTACCAGTATACGAGAGAAGGCAAGAGAAGCAAGGTTGCGTTGGTATGGTCATGTCATGAGAATGGGAGAAGAAAAGGGGGTAAAGAAGACATTCAACAGCAAGGTAGAGGGGAAGAGGAGCAGGGGAAGGCAGAGGCTAAGGTGGAGCGATGTCATCAAGGACGATATGGAGGAAGTTCGGGCGACAAAGGAGGATGTCAAGGACAGGCGAAAGTGAAGAAGACTGTGTCGAGCGGCCGACCCGACCTGGCCTGTTGGAAAAGGCCGAAAGGAGAAGAAGACAAAAAGTCAATTTTCTGTCCTTATTTAAATATTTTTTTGTAATTGTAACTTGGTTTGTCATTTTCTAAAGATAAAGATTTATTACGCGCGAGCAAGCATTGTCGGGCTTCTAAATCTTTGTATCTTCCTTGTTCTTGTTCTTGGACGATTTTTCTTTTCGTTATAGACACACTTCTATGCATAAAGTACTTTGTAGACACTTTTTTGTTCAGAAATGCTCAGCACCTTATAGACACGTCTTTGCTCAGCAATGCTCAGTTATTTTTATAGACGCTTCTTTGCTCAGTAATATTCAGTTATTTTCATAGACAACTTGATCACATCTTGATCTCTACTAGTCTGTGTGAAGCCATAGAAGTTAAAGTTGTGTTCAAATATTACAGTGATCATGCAGCAATGCAAATAAAAATTGAATTTTGATAAAAATATTGCACACTGAGTTGATTTGCATTTCATTATACATTTCTTTCTAAAAATTGATCTTCCTTGGCACTTTTGCATGCACAAATAAAATGCTAGGCTCGCCCTTATAGACTGAAGGTTTTTCAGTCTTGTTTTTCGGGGTTCTTGCATTCAATCTATTGTTAATTCTGCTTCAAAAAAGTTGGTTCTTTGTACCATGTTTAAGATCACCTTAAGTCTGAGGGCAGTTCGTATCTCCATAAATCCCTATCCATATTTGCAAGGAGTACTGCTGTCACAGTTGAACAGATTCTCCCTTACTTTACCTTGATCGAGCTCAGAGACTTGTTTATAACTTGATAGGTTTTGCTGCTACTCGTTAACCTTTGTTCATTGAAGAAACGTGGCTTTATTTAGTCTTTTCAATTAGTATTATCATGGAAATTGTTTTAAAACGCTTTTCCCACTGATGCAAGCTCAGTTTGTTGCATCTGGTGTGGGTCGTTTTTTCAGGGTCTTTATTCTTATGCACCTGTTGCTTCTCATGGTAATAAATCTTTCTATGCATGTAGTTTTTTTCCTTGGTATGCTAAATTGTGGAACTGCTTAATTTCTGACCACTTTCCTAAATCATGTAACTAAATCTTGTGACTAAGTCAAAGGTCAACTCTTATCTCTTGTCTCAGATTGTTGGTTTTTTTTTCATTTTCCTTAAAGTTTCATAAACTTAGTGCCTTTATGTATATGTATTGTGAAGTTCTTGGCCATAACCCCCCCACCACCACACACACCACACACACATACATACATACACTCACACCCCTCACAAAAAACCAAAACAAACAAGAGGTCAATGTAGGTAGCAGTTTTTTATATACAGAAATGTGCGTATTCTTTTAAAAATTCATAATACAATACAATATAATACAGCACAATCCAATCCAATCCATGCAATCCAAGGTAGTTAATCCAAAACTTACCAGTTTTGTTGTTTTTTGTTCGGAAACAAAGTAAGTACACAGCAATGATGGAATGAACTGAAGAACAAATAAATGCTCTTGTGGCAATCCTCCTTGGTATATATTAAACAAGTCACTGTACAGCAATTCTAAGTCTTTCTAATAAAGAAAATGGAGCAAAAAATAACTCTTAAAGATGATACAGAATACATTCCTTTTTAAAGCTTAAATATACAGAAGTAATAAGATTTTAGGTAGATCACACATAATTCGTAATTCCTTTGCATTTATTTATATACTTGCTTAGGCTTTGGCTTAGGCTTAGTCTATCTGCAGGTGAAACTGCTGCTTCTCTTACCAGCTATTCTGATCTTCTATACATGTTTTCACTTCTTCTCAAGAGTTGCAGGCCTTTGTTGTTGCAGATGTCCAAGCATTTGTTCCCATAGTAGTGCTAAAGTTTCTGGGTTTCTTGATGCCATTGGCAGTGCCCAGATGGACCCATAAGGAATTGTGTTTGGAGCATGGTCAGTTACTTCATGGTCAATATTTTTCTAGACATCTGTGTGTATGTTATGTCAAACTGTTCAATGTAGCTTTTTTCTTACAGTCCAACGTTTTTATCCATACAAAAATGTGTTTTTACAGTAAACCTATCACTGTTCATGTACAATGCTTCCCTTAATCAAAATTCCTAACTATTTGATATTAAATCAAACAATTTGAGTGCTAAATCATTTGATCTGTTAATTACATAAAGCTAAGAGCTAAAGAATACCCATTGTGGATGTCATGGTTACTAAGTATCTACAACTCTACCTATTGTCTATTAAAAGTATTATAGTAATGGTTCTTTCCCACAAGAAGATACAATGCCAAGAAATAAAAAAATCCAAGTATTGGTGAGTTTAATGTAAATCAAAATACACTCTTAACTACTACTACTATTACTAGTACTACTAGTACTACTAGTACTACTACTACTACTGCTGCTTCTACTACTACTACTACTACTACTACTACTACTACTACTACTACTACTGCTTCTACTACTACTACTACTACTACTACTACACTACTACTACTATTTCTACCACCACTACTACTACTACCACTATTACTACTATCACCACTACTGCTACTACCACTACTACTACTACCACCACTACTACTACCACTACTACTACTACTATCACCACAACTGCTACTATCACCACTACTACTATCACTACTACTACTATCACCACTACTACTATCACTACTACTACTACTATCACCACTACTACTACTACCACTACTACTACTACCACTACTACTACAGCATTTTCATCATTATTATCATGTCATCTCTATAAGGCATTTTCAGTTAAGGTTTACCATAACTGTAAATCACCTCTTACCTTTTGGCATTGTTTCATATCTTTTGGGAAGGACTGCTTTTTTTCATAACTTCTTTTTTAACTAGCTTGGATTCACATATGGTAAAATTTCCACTTCTTGGTTCTTATGCAAGAAGTAAAGGTTTATATTTGGGTTAAAACATTTAAGATAATATGTGAGCAGACAACAAGTAAGCAATAATCAGTTAGAGAACCTGGCTATTTAGAGAAAAAGATATTTTCAAAAAGTTCTTAAGTACCTTTGGTATATCTACAGAAAAATATGTAGTCTCAAAAGTAATAAGTATATCTCAATATGATACAAGGAAAAGAAACCAGTTTACCCAACTTCAGAAAATTCACTCAACTTTGTTCCATTTGTGCTATACAAATGAAAAAAGCTGAAATGAAATATGCTGATAAAAAATGTCCTATAAAACTGCCTATGTGGACCAAAACTACCTATACCTATCAGTGCCACATCTGACACCATGAGGTGTTGGAAGAATCACTTTCTGTGAAAAGTGAGGACCAAAGACTATATCTGACATAATTCCAAAAATCTACCTTGTGCACCTTGTCATCAGAGGGTGTCTTATAAAGAATGGAGTATCCTTCTGCACTATTATTGATATCAATACAGACACTCCAAATAGTATGATCAAATCAATCTACTGATTACTGAACACATAACAGAACAGATGTTAGGAGTGGAAGCAAGAATACCTTACAGTAGGTGGGTGTAACTCTGCTGTGGCTGATCCAAAGCCTGGGTAAGAATGGAGGAGAGTTGGGTAAGAAAAAGTATTAGAAAAAACAAAAATTCATAGGATGATTGCCTTTTGGAGTCATCTGAGGATAATCATTAGACAACAATGACAATGATGAAAGTCAAAAGGAAGGTACTCATGGGAAAACAGAAGAACACAAAATATGTTACCAGGATTCAATTTTGGAATGTACAGACTATGTATGACACAAAAAACCTTGCAAAAGTGACATCTGAAATGTGAAAGAACAACTGTTAATTCTAAGAATCTGGGAGGGTAGTTAACCAGGATTGGGAAGACTGAATACTAGCACAAAAGTGACAGTGTTGTATTAAGAAGGGAGGGAGGGGTACAACCAGTAATATTAAGCAACAACCATCATGGAATGGAAAATTTTTTGATGCAGTAGAAACCTGTCAATGACAGATTCATTAAAGTCAGAACATGAGGGCACCAGATCAACTCTTCCATCATCTTGTGTCCCACCCCTAAAATGATAATGATGATGCGGCAAAAGTCTGATTTAATAAAGGGTTACAAGCTGAGTTTGAAGACACATGTCACAACCTGAAGATAGTGGGGCATTAATGCAAAAGCTGGAGAAGACACTAAGTCACTGAACAACAGCAAAGTATTGGAACAGGAAAAAATTAATGACAATAAGCTTTCCAGTTCCTGCTCATGGGCAGTTGGTACCTGTGCCTAACATGTAATTTTAAACAAAAGTTTTATTGTATTATATGAATATACAAAATGTATATAAGTATATATATATTATACATATGTACAAAATATATGGCTATACAAAATGTACTACTCACATTGCACTGATTGCTTTTGCAGTATCCTGTTTCAACTGCTTTTATCAAATCTGCCAAAAGACCTTCTTGTTTCAAAGCATTATTTACAACTTTTAGGAGTCCTGACTTTTGCTTTCCCTAAAAAAAATTCCCCAAAGAGATCTTTAAATATAGATAAAAATAAACTTTGTACTAAACTTACCCATGAGCATTCAATACAATTCATAATAATTTTGTGAGTAATTAAAGTGGCCTTAAAATACTATATTAAATATTTTTCAAAATTCACTGTGGATCTTGGAAAAAATTATGTCAAACAAGAACAAGAACAACATACAAATGTAAAACACGAAAGAGAAGTTTGTGTGTGATTATCAAGCATATCATAAGCTGAACATCACCAGCATGCACTATCCTTTAGGGACATCTGCTATGAATTTGGACCACTCTTTCTATGTCCATTGCCAAGTAAAAGACCTTCTTTACATGTTTTATACCAGTCCACCTTTGGGAGTTATTAAGCAATTTTAGTCTTGCATGTACCTCTGCATTTTTTCAAAATCCTTTCCGATATACTTAACTTTTCCAAACAGTTTCTTCTCAGCATGTGCCCTAGAAATTTCAGTTGTCTTTTCTTAATAACCTTAAATATCTTTTGTGTGGTGTTTGCTCCCTTCAATGTTTCTTCATTATTTACCCTATCTATGCATGTTATTTGAACAATTCTACATAGACTCCACATTTCAGTACTTTAAAGTCTTCTCATCAAGTTGAAATCCAGCACCTATGTTTCTTACCTATAGAGCATAATGGTGTAAATATAGCATTGTAACAGCCTCTGTCTCATTTCAAATGGCTATTTTTGCTTATTTCACACATTGGCACATCTATTTAAAACATCTTTACCCAATGCTATTCTTCTTTTCACTTCTGCTATGGATTTTTGATCAGATGCAGGCATATTGCTGAGAAAGTTAAATTTGTTCACTTGTTTTATCCTCTCCATCAATAAAGAGTTTCCATGTTGATGTAATTGGCTTCTTGGATGCAACAAAAGAACATGTTTCTTAGCATATAGTGATAAACCCATAGTTCTAATCTTCTTAATAATAGTATTTAACAAACCTCTAAGACCTGCTTGAATTGATACTATTAGCACTGTATTATCCACATATCTGATATTATTGATATTGTTACCATTCACAAATATCCCTTTATTCCCTATGTTACACAATATCATTTCACTGTGAAGGGAAAATATATCAGGGCTCACAACACACTCTTGTCTTACACCTCAACATATTGTGATCCAGTCACTAATGTCATTTTTAATTTGCATGGCTGCATTTTGTTCCAAGTACAGGTTCCTAATCAGCCACAGGGCTATGTCATCAATATCCAGACTTTGTAAAATCTTAAACAATTTTTATGTTTGGCTTTGCTGTAATTGATGAAGCAACAAACTAAATCATTCTAAGTAAGTAAGTAAGTAAGTTTTTATTTGCCACAAACATAAAATGAAAAATGTTTACAAATGTTTAAAAAAAAAGAAAGGCCTAGAAAGTCAATAAATTATAATTTAAAGTTAATTTACAAACTTTTGTATAGATTAATACTAAAAAGAATGTTGCATAAAAATATTACAATTTGAGTTAAAATAAAAATAATAACAGGTCACCCCTAATTGAAGTGGGTTTTGATTCCTCTCCCAATTATATTCTTTAAAATAAAACTAGCATTCATGGAACCCTTGCCCTCTGCAAAACTGCACTGTGGTACTGCAATTTCCATACAGGTTTTTTTCTTTATTCTATTGATGATTACCACCAAAAGTTTGGCTCATCAGTCTAATATAGTGATGTAATTCACAATCTTTTGTCCTTTGTTTCCCTGCTAAAGCTACAAATATTGATCTTGTCAAGTCTTCGGGTATATTTTAAGTCTTATAAATCTTATTCGAAGGTGATGCTAGTTTATTCAAACAAAAAATTCACCAACAGCTTTGAGTATTTCTTCTGTCTTTTCCTTTTTCATTGTTTTTAGTGCATATTCTACCTTCCTCTTTCATTATTAAAATTCCATTCAACTCATTATTGATAACTGGAATTGTGCCTCTTTTGTCTCTGAATGCTTCACCAATGTACTCTTCCTATATCTTCATTATATTGTCTTCTCAATGATTACTGACCTATCCCTTATTTTAATACAGTTGCTAGTTTTATTTGATGCTTTATCAGTCTGAACTTTAACCACATTGTGTGCCAAAAATGGATTTTTCTTAAGGATGTCATCAATAGATTGACTCTTTTCATTTATTCACTTGTCCTTGGCTTCATTGTGCAGAAATAATAATTGTAAGGAAATAATGCAACATTGGTGGTATATTGGCAAAAATGACCACAAGACTACCAAGTATATTTGTGTTTTGCCTGACCCAGCTTATACACACACATACACATACACACATACACACACACACATATATACCACTGGTGGCTGGCACCCAAAATTATTGGTATAACTTAAAGGTACAAAAGAATAACGAGCTCTGGAGGTTTGGGGGCCATTCCCTGGATAAAATATTGTGGCCATGCCCTTTACATTGGCTTGGAATGCTTTAAAATTGAATGTGAGGTTCTTAACCATTTTAATCACTTAGCTAAACTACATTAATAGGCACTAACTGTTTCATATATATATATATAAAGCTTTCGATTCGGTTATCCGTATTAAAGTGCTCAATACATAAATGCAGAGCGTAATATAAGATATGATAAGTTGGAAAGAATAAAAAAACTACACAGTCTATTTCGACGGTGTAGTTTTTTTATTCTTTCCAACTTATCATATCTTATATATATATATATATCCATCAAAAACTAAAATCTATAAATTATATGAGTTCATTACTAATGGTGCCATACTACATTGCTACTATTCATTTTTGCATATATATCTCCAGATGATACTGAATGGAAGCTTTAAAGCAAACAATAGGCAGTGGCTTTAAAAATGANTATATAAAGCTTTTGATTCGGTTATCCGTATTAAAGTGCTCAATACATAAATGCAGAGCGTAATATAAGATATGATAAGTTGGAAAGAATAAAAAAACTACACAGTCCATTTCGACGGTGTAGTTTTTTGATTCTTTCCAACTTATCATATCTTATATATATCCATCAAAAACTAAAATCTATAAATTATATGAGTTCATTACTAATGGTGCCATACTACATTGCTACTATTCATTTTTGCATATATATCTCCAGATGATACTGAATGGAAGCTTTAAAGCAAACAATAGGCAGTGGCTTTAAAAATGAACTCTGTAGAGTGAGCAGAAAGCCACTCTACAGAGGTCATACAATGATTAGTTTACAAGGGTTAATATACCAGCCCCAGTAAAAGGCCTTATCCATCAAAGCAAGAGTAAAACAAAATTGTGATTTATTAATTAAACAGGAAATTTGAAATTATATTTGTAATGGCCAGTATGTTTCATAGTTTTGTGGGGGTTTTTTTAGTTTTAATGTCATTTTCCCCCATCAATTTGGGCTCAGAAGGTGCCCTTCAGGAGTACTTTGATTTGGTAGTAAGGAATTTCTTGGCCATTGCTTGCTTTAAAACTTCCAATCAATGTCATTTAGAGAGATATGGGCAAAAATAATTAATTCATACAATTTATAGATTTTGTTTTATGGTAGAACTATATATATATCTATATCTAGTTTAACTAAATGATTAAAATAGTTCCAAGATCTCACATCAATTTCAATATACTCTGAGGCAATATAAAGGGCAATGCCACAAACTTTCTCAGTGTAAGTCCCCAAATCCCTTTATTCTTCTGCACCTTTGAGTAACAGAAATGTTTTTATGTACCAGACACCACTGATGCACACCTACATTATTTTGTGTCAACAAATCACATCATACAAAATATATTTCATTATGTCCTTTAACAAAGGAAATTGTTAAATTTCTGAAATATAGGTTGCTATGTACTTTCAGGCTATGTCATACTTAAATAAAATCAAACTTAATCATTTCAATCAATTAAATCAGTTTAATCAAAAATTAATTTAAGGCTTACAATGATGGGACTCTCTCCCACTCACATAATTTACTCATAAAAATGCCACATTATAATATTCAGGAATGGAAGTGTAATACAAAAAATACACCCACAGATACTTAAGCTTCCTCAGATATAATCCTTATCTCCAATAAAGAAGTAACTCACCAATCTAATAACTAACATGAAAACACAGATGCAACAACACAACAATTTTCCACTAACACCATGCTGCCATATTCTGCTGTTCCAACAGCTATGCCCCTTAATGACAACCCCCCAATGTGTATGTATGTATGTATTTATTCGCCACTAACAAAAAAATACAAATGTTCAAAGGTAAATGGTAAAAACCTAATACATGATGTTATCCAAAATAGTTAAAAAATAAGACTAAACAGAAACAAAAAAGAACGAAACAAACAGGCGGGACGGTAATCTAGAGAAACGGTGGCAGGGGTAGCATAATACAGATCATGAAGACCTTATTTTCATTATGGCCCCTTGTAACATAAATGGACATGTAACATATAACAGGGGACAGACATTGAGTAGCCCTATATCTATAACAATCTACGATTACCCAATGGAAACAATATCAATAACCGTGCTGTAAAGAAAATAGAATATTTAGTAATACACGTAGATATCGCTCTCTTTCTTCTGGAGCTTTTCAAAGAAAATTTTTTTGATGTTGTGCTTAAAAGAGTTAGTATTTGAACTTAATTTAATGTGCGACGGTAACCTATTCCATAATTTGGGACCCAGATATGATAGAGCTTTTTGGCCATCGTTACTACTTCGGAAGGGTATTTGAAGTTTGTAGCTAGAGTTTCGCGTGTAGTGGGCATGGTTGAGTTGGCTGTAAATTTCCGATGTGTAAGATGGTAACGTATTTTTGAAAAATTTGAAAATGTTTGCACAAGCGCATTGCTCAAATCTCTCTTTAGTTGGTAGCCAATTTATTTTCCGAAATTGTTTAACTCCAATATGGTCTCGATTTCCAAGCCTCAAGCAGTATCTTATGCATTTGTTTTGAGCCGATTGTATCTTTTTGGTGAGGCGCTTGTTGAGGTTTGGGTACCAAGCAATGCACACATAATCAAAATGTGGCTGGATTAACGCATTGCAAAGCAAACGACGCAGAGAATCGTTTAGAAACTTTTGTTTCCTGTACAAAAATTTTAGCTTATTATTTATCAAGCCTAAAACTTTTGTAGCCATAGCCTCACCAGAAAGGTTGTTATCAAGAATGCATCCCAGGTAGGCTACCTTGGAGTACTGTTTGATTTTAATATCTTCATAAGTAATTTCAAGATTGTTCGATTTTTTCAGCTTTTTGTGAGAACCGAAAAGAAATGTGCATGTGCAACTTCCACTAACATGAAAAGTGGCATACATCACACACACAAAGTCACTAAATTAACAATGCATAATATTTACAGTAACTTCATACACCACTAGAAATTGTATTTTGTTAAACATTTTTTGCATGTTATATTAAATCAAATCAAATATTAGTGGGGTGCATTTACTCAACTCAACTATCACAGACAGCTTTAAAAACTTTGAATCACTATGGTAAACGTGAAATATTTCTCGATGCTAAAATCTCCTAAAAATGTGCTACTTATAACTGGTCATGAGAAAAAGAAAGTTTTAGTTTTCAGCTATGTAATTATCAGTCTCTCCCAGTTTAACTTTAATCACTAACACTACATAAAGAAAGTAAAGAATGCAACATAAAAAGGGACATATATATATATATATATATATATATATATATATATATGCCAGCCTACAAATAGGTATAACATGGACATATAACTTCTAAGTATGCCCCATTTTCCTCTTTCCATACTTAATCACCTTCTTCATATTGATAATCTAAAGAAAGTTATTTTTCTCAATGCTGTCCTTATTCTCAACATATTGTCACCCATTGAGAACATGGCCACACTTTAAAGTGTGTTTACTAGTGCTTTTGAAAAAGAGGTTGGGTTGCCCAAATGCTTCAGATCTTTGAGCAAGTTTATGTTAAAAGTCTTTTTTCTGATCTGTTATCATCCATGAAAAAGAATGGGCAAAAAAAGCATAAACAGTCTCATAACCTATGCTTTTATGTCTCTCTCATTGGTCAGTAGCATCTCCTTATCACAGTGCCTATTTGTTACAAAAACAATGATCCAAAATTATGCTAAGAGGAATTGTTGGTAGTACTATACCTATCATAGGAAGTTTAGTCATATTATATTGATTTAAAGTTCACATGTCATCAGTATAATGCAGAAGAGTATTTATATGTGATAAACAGAAATTTTGTTTCAATTATAATTAGAGTAGTGGAGTCAGTCTTGTTAAATGGTTCATCTTAAATGACTCTTACAAAACAGTGAAAAAATAGACTAAGTGGTACCTACATCCAAATACTTTGTGTTGTCTTTAAAATCTTGTGGAAACAACACCTAACTAAATAAAAAATATGTGCTAAGCTTTTGCGTTCTTAATCTGTACTTAGCAAAAGAGTTACAAGATTTGTAGGGTACTGCTGAAGGACCACAAATGAAATTGTGAGCAATTTTTTATTAGAAAGACCTGAACTTAAAAAAAATGTGTATGCCGACCATCAATGACCAACCTGGCCAACCGTGTGAGGATACTGGTTGCCTACCTAAAGATTTGGAAAATTTAAGGGAAGATCATGAAGAGTGAGGAAGGAGGGTTAAACTTATTTGTGGAATCAATACAACCTGTAAAGGTAAGTATGAGATCATGTGAGACAAACAATCTCTTTTTAAATCAATAAAACTGCAGAACATGCTTAAATAAAAGTATGAATTTCTCCTTCCACATTAATATCTAAAATGCACCCAGCTATACTAATAAGCATGATTTTGGATTTATACAACCCAATGTGCTAACACATCATCCCTGAAAGATAATTCTAGGATGTGAATAAACCAGCAAGCCCTCGTATTGATACAGCAAAAATATTAACATACGATATGCTCTGAAAAATATGACTTATCTGCATAGCACAGTTTGGTAGCCAGTGTCCTGAGCAACAACTGGTCCATGTGGCAGGTTATACTGGCTTTTTTTACAAGAAACAGATTCTATGTCAGACCTGAAAATGCTAAATACAGGGGAAAACATGGCAATACTGAGTTTCTGTATTTGGAAATTTAAAAAATTGAGTTCTCAAGTAAGGTTATAAATTCAAGATGGAGGGCCTTTGATCTGCAAAATCAGTCAAATATTTTTTTAATTAAAAAAACAATGACCACGGCAAGATTTACTTTTTTACGAACCTCAAAAGTACCCAATTATAACACACTTTCTTACATTATCTGGTTAAGGGAACAATGCAGGCAACTTAGGTGATAGAGCATTGCCTACAAAAGTCACAGGTACTGGTACAAACCAAGCTTAGGGTTCACCGTTCTTTACTTATCTTCCCTTTTTTACTATCTTCTGCACCAGCCTTCTTTATCCACTTGCTCTTTTATGTTCTGCAATACTACATTTCTGTATTTCTTTCCGGGTCTTCCTTGTTTTATTTTTTCAGGGACTGGTATATCTACTGCTGTCCTATGTGTTCCAGTTCCCTTCTTTCCACAGGGCTGAACCACCATAGTCAAGCATTCCTCAATTTCTCCTCAATACCTTTGAATCCAGTGGCTATATTTTTATTCCAAAAAGTAAGATCTCCTCTATATGGATTAACTTTCAGCTTGACTGGAAACTTTGCATTGGAAAACACAGCTGAAAAGTCTTTCCATTTTGGCCATACCACCCTAATTCTTGCTCTTAGTGCCTTATAGTTTATACTTTTTTATTACATGTATTTATAAATTTGGAAGCCATGTTAAGCAGTATCAGGAGTCCAGGGGTACTTACAAATAACATTAAATATCACCATCATATATATAGTACTGTGCAGTTACTGTTAGCCTACTGTGTTTACAAATTTGCAATTATTACAGCATAACATATGTACAAAAACCTTAACTACCCATTTCCTTTTGTGGAACTGTGGGAAACAAATCAGGTCACAAATATCAGCTTGACCAGTCCATACGGGAATTGCTAATCTGAATTATGAAATGAATATCAAAACGCGAACGTGCAATTAAAAAAGAAACTTTACCTCACATTCGTGACAAAATTTAAGCACTCGATCATTTAGCCCACTATCCATTGGACAATTGTTTCAGAAACCAGATAATGATCACACGACAGACTGGCCAACTGTGTCAGTAACACGTACTCAATCAGCCTGCTGAATTGGGCTTTTAATTTCACCAGAATAAACTTAAACTTATATCTTCGTGTAGAGATAATGATCTTAAGACTCAGACAATTGGGGTTAAATGCAGACAACACGCCAGGAAAAGCCTATCGGAATAGTAAGGCGCCGTAGTAACTTACATCCAATGGGGCCATTCAAATAGATCTCCTCGCTCCATTTTTATATCAATCAATGGCAAGAAATTGAGTTACTTGAATCAAGTCCAACGATATGCGAAGTGCTTGGTAATTTAACACCAATTAACCCACTGTTCACCGTTGATCAAATTTACAATCGAAACTTGGTACTGTTTCTTAACTTTAGTAGAACGCCTAAAAAAACTATACCTCATCCACAATAGAGATCATAAGTCATGCGAATCCAGCAAGTTGCTAGGTATCGTTTTATTAAATGGTAAAAATGTACAGTGAAATAATAGTCATCTGTTAGTAACGGTACGGAATAAGCCGTCGCAAGAATCATACATTCACCATAAATTTTTGTTTAAAAAACTCCCATCAGCTGCATTTAAGGCTATTTAAGCTGGTTTTTAAGCAATGTAGAGCATGTTCGTTTCTATTTGAATTACAGCAATACATAAAAAGTCTGACTTCCCAAAAGGAAAGGCCCGGTTGTCAAATATAGCCTATTGAATATGACCAATTCAAAGTTTGGATGGGGCGACACTCCTTTGCAAGAAAGCAGGCTCTGGTATGTCAACCATAATGATAATATTGCATATATTTGCAATCGAATGAGGCTAAGACGAACACAGTTTTAATAATTGATGACATCGAAAACCACAATATCCAAAGTTGTGCATAGCAAATCTGCAGATTTTACGAAGTAAAATGGTGTGTTTTCTTCCTAATTCCTTGTGTATGATACACTAAATGTTCACAACTTAAATCACCTGACCCTGCTCAACACCCACTTCCACATACACATACACATACAAACACTCTCTCCCACGCCTCTCTCTCTCTCTCTCTCTCTCTCCACGGGGCTCAGACAGTGCCCCACAGCAGGATTTTGTTGTACCAATGTCGAATTTATTGACCGGATGCTCTTTCTGACACCAACCAATGGCTTTTTATTTTTCGTAAAGTTCTAAAGCCTTTTTGTCGGTTCGGGATAATCGAACCCAGAACCTTTTGGTTCACTGACTTGATTTATTCGATTGAAGCTTAGCCCAAAAGAAACACACGACACACGCAAATATCTGTCTATCTATCTACTTGGCTACCTACCTATTCATCTATCCGTCTATCTATCTACCTGGCTACCTACCTATCCATCTATCCAATCATCCATCCATCCATTTATCTATCTATCTATCTATCTATCTATCTATCTATCTATCTATCTTTCTTTCTTTCTATATGTACAAAGAGCACAGCATAGTGGAGTGGAGCAAAGCATGATTAAAAAACTCAGATTTTTAGGTCACACATTAAGGATCGGATTTGTTTTTTCAGATTTGTGACAATTAAAAAACACAGTCAAGTCAATAAATTTATACATGACAACATTCACACACCATTTTGAAATTGAGCGAAATCTGTTACCTTTTCCCTATCACTCTCAAAGAGCTAAATTTGCTGCCAAAAGATCCCGTTTTCGACAAAAAAATAACTTTTTTCCATGATATTGCTGTAGGGTATTTTTTCAAAATAAATAAATATAGAAACTCATAAAATCTGAAGCACCAGTGATTTAAATAGCATTTCTGTAAGTATTTTTGCCATTGACTTTCTCGCGGAGTTTCCAAAAGATATTTTTATTTTTGCGCTAACACGAACCTTTTTCTGAAGAAGGGACAAACAGCTACTATTGAGAATCATCTAAATCATAGGCTTTTCTAAAAGTTCTAAGCAATTAGATTTCTCAGGGCAAAGAAAGATTCCATTGGTCGAAACTTCATGATTGGGTTGGTAAGGTAATTAAAAGAGTCATTCAACATAACAACTAAAAATAATTGAAAACTGGAGAGTTCAAAGTTGAAGTAGAAATCAGAAAAGGAGAAATAAAAATATTCATCTTCTGATCACGAAAAGCAATGAAAATGTGTTATTGAAAGAAAAGGTTGACTATAGATCTCTGGAATCAAGGTCATTCTGATCCAGAGAAAATATGTAACGTAAGAAAGAATACTTAAATTGACAAGCACTTGAGCATTTTAACCCAATCTAAATCAAGTACCATTCATCTAAGAGCAACAGATTATGGTGATTGTCCCAGAAAAGTAACGTTCCTTTTAAACAATGTTGTAGGAAAGAAAGATTATAAACTCAATNGTTCAAAGTTGAAGTAGAAATCAGAAAAGGAGAAATAAAAATATTCATCTTCTGATCACGAAAAGCAATGAAAATGTGTTATTGAAAGAAAAAGTTGACTATAGATCTCTGGAATCAAGGTCATTCTGATCCAGAGAAAATATGTAACGTAAGAAAGAATACTTAAATTGACAAGCACTTGAGCATTTTAACCCAATCTAAATCAAGTACCATTCATCTAAGAGCAACAGATTATGGTGATTGTCCCCGAAAAGTAACGTTCCTTTTAAACAATGTTGTAGGAAAGAAAGATTATAAACTCAATAGGAAATCTTTGTATTTTCGTTAAATTTACATGCTTACTGTGTAAGTTTTTTTACTGTTACAGGTTCATTGCGATTTTGTTACAGTTCTGCTTTATCCTTCTTGCAGGACTGTAAAGAGACTGTAGGTTTGCTGCAGGTTCCTTACAGGTATAATAAAAAGTGTATTGCATACTTTTTTTACAAAACAGTATATGTTTGTTACAGGTTGCTTATAGATTTATTACATTCTTGTAATGGGTTTTTAGGGTTGCTTCTGCATTGTAAATGGTTTCCCACAAGAGCAGGTAACAAAAAAGAAAGTTCTATATCAGAGGAGGCCTTTTATAATTTACGCAAAGCAAAAATTCATCTCTGCAATAAACACGTTAATACAGAGTTTATATTGGCTACGAAAAGTCAAATCCCTAACATTTCATTATATTTTCCAGAATATATTTTCATTATTTCCGTCGAAAAGGAAGGAAAAATGTCAATTGGTGTCATATATGCTATAAAACAATGGGACTTTATTGTAGATGCAAACTAAGAAATAAGGTTACTGAATCGTGCTTTGGATGATAGCCATGATTTTTGGAACACAAACCCACGCTTTCTATTTATGCTGCATCTAAAGAAATCGCCTTTTTTTGATTAGATCCAGAAGTATCGTATTCTGGACCAAATTAAGTTTGCCAGTAGTTTTAGCACTACATTATGTCAAGTCAAAGATAAAAATTATATTTTTGACTTATAACTGTTTAGTAAAATTGCGAAATTTTGATGGTGTAGTCATGATATTTTGTAATATCTGGCAGGACGAAAATTCAGGAGTGTCATAATGACATAATTTAACATCTCAGCGCATATTAACATGAAACAAATCTAAACTCAATCCAATAACAATTAAAGAAGAAAGAATTTTGCCTCACAAAATTCTTTCTTCTTCTATCCATAATACTACTCTCACAAAAATCGCTTGGTACCCACTCTGATTCGTCCAAGAAGGCTGTTATATCAACTTAGGAAACCAAACTGTAAAACTGCTAATGAGCTATCAGATGACATTTGAAATTACTATGATCTCAATACATTTTTAGTCGAATTCGAATGTTAAAAATGCTACTAAGAATCCAGTTGTATTTGATGAAATCTGGATCAAGATTAATGATAGCATCTCAATTGTTTGAAATTGTGAAAGCTTGACAATCAGCAGTGCTGTGACGACTCTAGAACAACTGGGAACAGTATATTTTAAAAACCCTTTCTACAAGTTTTAGTACCAACAAAAAAAACAGAAAAATGTTACCTTTTAATTACTTCAGCAAATCCAAACCATCCCCTAACTTCCGGGGATCTTTAAAAAAGTATGCTTTTTGAACACCATCTGCCGGAAGCGTAGTTCAAGGAAATGGTCTATGGAATATAGTGCACGCTATGAACTAGGATACACAGAAAATAATAGGGAAAAGGTATTATTCGTTATTAAATAATAGACTAATAAGAGAAAGAGGTGATTAATTAAAAAAAATGGGCGAGGACAATAAAGATAGTGCTCTAGGGTTCAAGGCATTGCAATGCCTTTAGACATAGCTACATATTAGACAAAAGTGTCAAGTAGACTAGCTGAAGTTCCTGGTTTTTTTAGCATTACTTGATTTGATTTTATTGTTTGAAGGCCCTTTTCTTTTACTCATTAAAAGTTTTGATATTGCTTAATAATAAGGTTGAAATTTTAGCTGAAGTAACAGAAGAGGGAAGGGATCAGTTTCTCAAAAGGAACTTTTGAAAGGTCCCAAAACTAATCATACAGAGGTATTATGTATTTGTGATGAAGTTCATTTAAGCCCTCCAATCTCTGTAATTATCTTACAAGTTCATTTGTTGTGACCCACTTAACGTCGGAGTTAAAAAAGGGGGGAACCCAGATCGTTTCCATTAACAAAACAAAAAAGGTTCTTGTGACGATTCGTTGTACGTGCCAACAATAAAATAAAGTGTCGTATTTTTAGCACATTCTCACGAGCATATCTATCACGGAACCCAAGGAAAAGAAAACTGAAGAAAATCTCCTTTTCCTTGGGTTCCGTGATAGATATGCACCATCGTTGGCAATGAATATCTCCTACAATATTTTTGTATTCTTCAAATAGGAGAGCGTCAATTATTTCTACCATACCAAAGCCACTACTAAGAATAAATTACAATTTGAAAAAAATCTCTAATGTAACAGCTTTCTATCTTACTTCTTAGTTCTAGGTGAAACAAACCTCCCACTTTAAGTTTTGGTCAGGTAGCATATTTGAAAGGCAGATAGCAACGTGTCTTTTCATAAAATTCAGACCTCTTTAAACAGTTATCTTATATTTGTAAAGCAAGATTTGTTAAAAATATAGAAGTATTCGAAATTTTTAGAAAAGGAAGGTCATTATTTGGTCAGGCTTTTTGTCAGTTTTGATATACGGAGTTAAAAATTGACTAAATAGACCAAAATTTAGAAATAATCTTTTGAATATTGGAAGCCTATATATTTTCAGAAATAGACTTGAGGAATAGTGTGTCATTAATTAATTGAAGAAAAATAGAAAAATAATTGTCGCTAGATGCTTTATTTTCATGAACTAGTTGAGCAAACTTATGACCCAACATTAAAAGTGCTAGCACAACTAGTAATAAATTTCCTAGATCAAGTATCCAGGCTCAAAAAAACCCTTTCCTGGAAAAAAAGCCAGTATTTCAGTTGATTTTTGTAATGTTCTTATGCTCTTAAAGACGCGTCTTGTTGAATTGGTATAAACAGTGTCTTCTCGTACTTCAGCTTCCTTTCTACTCTACTGTACTCTTGAAAAAGAAATTTCCTCTTATCCCTTTTTTGTTATTATTCACAAAAAGGAAATATTGAAAAAAATAAATGTGATCTACTTTGTCACAGGGACAAATAGTTGGAAACTGAAATGTATCTGCATTGTTAATGTTGATATAAGCACTTCCTTCTCCGTTTAATCAACTCATCGATAGATAATTTTCGTATGAAGCAGAAAAGAATGAACAAGTTACTTTTATTTATTTACAAAACTCATGTACTGAAGATTACGAATTCGCAAGCGGTTTATTGTAACTCAATAAACAGAAACTTTGCTATACAATGCCATTCTTTTGCTCTTTGAATATGGAAATGGGAACAGTGAGACAGTTAACCAAAGGTAAGGTCGTAGAAAGTATATTCTTCAAAGTTATTTTCAACAAAATGGGAAGCCATCTTTCTAAGGTAACAGGAGAAAAAATGGTTACTCCTCAAGGCTTGTCGTCCTTATTACTATTAGCATACTCATAATTATCTTACTCATCCTCGGATAAAAACTAATAGAAAAGTTAATTGTTTAAAAGTAGAGAGCATGATTTGTAGTCTGCTTCTGTTGATCTACAAATTCATTTTCAACAAGAGTTCTTTTTTTAGCTTTCTGTTACATTAGTCGCTGTATTGCAAAACATAACGTAACCTCACAAAGCAGATTGTAATAAGTACTTGGGATAAAGAGGTCTATCAAATAGATAATTGCTATTTCAAAAAGCACTGGCTTAAGTGGAAAAAGTAAGAGGAATTTACATCAACGGACAGCTACAAACAATAGGAATTCATTTTGCGTTCAGACGAAAATGCAAATGATGCGTGGAAAGGTTAATGATCCACAAATTATTAGAGCATGGCCTATTGTTATGCGTTACCCATAAAAACTCGTTCTCCTGGATTTCTTATGCACTGATAGATATTAAGATAGGTAGACACATACGGTAAAGGACTGCGCACTAAGGAATTTCTGTACATAATGTGACAACATGGGAGCCAAATTCATCCTGTTCCTTTTTCACATTAAAATAAGATGATTATCTCACGGGTAGATTCCGGATCATATGCCAGATTCATGGGAGGACCTAACTAGTGTCCTGGATATAAGAAAGTTGGGAACATTCACAGACAGTTACAAAATGTGTACGAGGACTATTTTTACTGTAGCAATGCTGATGGATCTATTGTATGAAACATAAAACCGGGGCTTATCGGCCACCGTAGCCAATAAACCCCGTTTTGAGCGATTGTCCACTTCTGTGCACCCTACGAACAAAGAAGAGCAGATACTCTGATTAAAGGACATAGACTCTATCTCTTGATGAGTTGACAGAAAATCTCAAAGTGTGCCAAGGAAGTGCTTTCCACATTGTTGAAATACTTTGATTTTCAATAGTGTATTCCATTTGGGTAACAAGAGCCGACTACCGGACGTAAGGCTGACAAGGTCAAAGCCTGCACTGAATATCTTAAAGGAAGTTAATAAAACAAAATATTTGGAGAGCTCATTGTCGGTGATAAAATATGTATTCGTAATTACAGGCCAAATTAAAGAGAATATCAATGGAATGAAGCCTATACGTTACTAAGTCAAAGAGAGTAAACTCGAAAAACAATCTAAAGCTATTTCTTGCTGGGAATAGAAAAATGAACTCTGATGTGTGGATTCAGATTGATAAGAATGAGAGCAAGAATACCACGGTAATCGATAATGTACTCGATTCTGGTTAGCAGCCATTAAAAAATAAACAGTCAATACAATATAACCCAAAGATAAAATTCGATAAAAAAAGCAAACTAAATATATCTTTCACGAATAAAAGTCCTTAATTTCATTTCTCCACAAAAATCTACTAATAATCATGTCAAAAAGAAAATAAAAGCATATCATTTAAATGATAAAACAGGCAACACAGATATTCTAGACTCCAAGAAAATTAATTCCAGTTGCTATGCGCTGAAATACCCGAGTAGTTCTTTGCCAAGCTTACCAGTCGTGGGAAGGTACTCTCGTTTTCCTGGCACCTCATTGGTGACTTAATATAATTATTATCTTGGTGGTTTAAGTTTATCTTGCTTTTAAGATAATTACCAATTTCTGCCTGACAGGAACAAATGCTGATATATTCAGTTACCAATGTCACCTTAAACATCGTACAGCTTAAATACTTTAATCCCCATTTCGGTTTCTGATTCGTATTTGCCACTAGATAGAATTTCACTACAGAATCGCGCTACGAATTTTCAATAAATTTAGCTTATCTTTCATAAGTTTTAATTAAACGGATAATAGCTAGATTGCGCAAACAATCAATTTTAGTACTTTGAATCGCGGAACGAGAAGCTTGTAACAATATGGGCACTCGAGTCATCTAAAACCTGAGAGTAAATAAAATCTCTTCACATCATTTGTAATTAGTGCTGATTCAGTACTAAAGTCTTCAGTGATCGATACATGGAAAATAACTTAAGTTTACACGAAATAGTAACTTGCTTGTCACAGTTAAACAGATCAATAACCTTTTTATTGGAATCAAGATCTTTAGTCTATGAATAGGTTTACTTCGTTATCTGAATATTTGGAATGGTGCTTTATTGACTATTTGCGTTGCATTGAGATTCTCCGTTGTATTTGCTGATGCCACATGAGACAACATAACAGTGTAAACTCCGGTTAAAAGAAACTACTTGATATTTATTGTTCCACCGTTTACTATTGGACCGCTCAACTCAACATGTCTGTCCCCGGTTAATACCGTAAGTTCGAATTTTCCCGAGTGGGCACTCAGGTCTTAAAATTTCCTAAAACCATAAACTGTGTAGTCTGAGCCTTTTTTTTCCACAACCGACGAAAATACAAGTCTTTTAATAGTTTTCTTTACTGCCAGATTGTATCTATTTCCTGTGCTTTGAAATATTTAAGGCAGATGCTTCGTAGTTAGGTTCTAGAAAAAGTCATACGTCTTTCAAACCTGATTTCTGACAAAATGAAACAAGTATCCAAATCAGCTGTAAAATAACCTACATTTTTTTCTAATCTAAGCATATTTTGCCAGATAAATTTTCTGAGAAAGAAAAACCGCTTTCTTGCTGGCATCAAGGCAAAACAGAATTACAAAACATTTTTGGGAGCTTATTTCATGAGTATGTAAAAGTGGGAAGCAAGTCTTCCTTTGTTACAAACTTCTTTGGAGTTGTACATAAATTTTAAACATCAGTCTCCTAATCTTTCTTATCTCCATATTCAGCAATGTTTCCGAGTTCTGTAGGGCACACAGATGTAAAATCAGTTGATTTAGTAATATCTGATTAAACAGTTTCATTAAAAAGTATATATAAATGACATGCCTGTCAGCCAATCCCTCTAACTTGGCTATGCGGATGACTGGGTACTGGCCCGGCAATCAAACAACTGGAATATAATTGAAAAATCTCTTAGCGAAGAAACAACTCAGCTTAAAAAATATTTTGACCAATGGTACTTAAAAATGAACACCACCAAATCAGAATCTGCTACATTCCATCTAGATAACAGACAAGCTAAAAAGACCCTTGAAATAAACGTCGACGAAAGAATCCTTCCAACTGACACAAACCCAAAGTACCTAGGTGTTATTCTTGACAGACAATTGAACTACAAAACACACCTGAACGGAACAGCAAACAAAATAGCAAAACGCAACTGTCTCCTTAGAAAACTGGCTAGCACCTCTTGGGGAGCGTCACAACAAGTACTTAGAACATCTGCACTAGCACTCTGTTATAGTGCTGGAGAGTACTGTGCCCCAGTATGGTCAAGAAGTCCTCATGCAAAAAAGATAGACGTAAAACTTAGAGAATCCATGAGGATAATTACAGGATGCCTCAAGTCAACGCTAATACAGTGGCTCCCGACACTAAGTCACATTGCACCACCAGAAGTCAGAAGAGAAGGTGCCAATCAAAAGTTCATTATAAAATTGAAGAAAACAACAGACAACACCCCTCTCAAAGACATTGTTAGCAACGCCCCCAAAACAACGAGATTAAAATCCAGAAGAGCTTTCTATCAGTCAGAAATTGAGAACTACAACATGACAGTGGCATGGAGAGACTGGTGGTTTGCGAACACACCATCGGGAGGAGAAATTATTAAAGACCCTACTGAAAGACTACCAGGCTTTCAGAATAACACTCGAAAACAATGGGTCTCCTTAAACCGACTGCTGACAGGCCATGGCAGAACATCAGCCAACATGTACAAATGGCGACTAAAAGACACTGCAGACTGTCCCCACTGCAGTGGAATCCAGGAGACTGCAAAATACATCGTCCTCCAGTGCCCAACAACCAGACTGGAGGGAGGTTTTGACACCGTCCTCAACTGTGATGAGGAATTCGGAACCTGGCTGAAGAGACATAATGTGGAGATGTAGCCATACGCTACTACTACTATTAAAAGGTCAATTAAATATTACATAAAAAGACTGAGACCCCAGTTACACTGTACGCATATTACATGAAAGAAATGTTGACATGCTACTAGACAGTTGACCTAGCTTATGCCTATTATCAAGGAATATTTTGAAGGGTTAAGAAATAAAAATTTCACAAAATTACCAACTAAAAAAAGCACAGTTACCGGATAAAATGTTTTATGCAGTTGTTAATTAACTGAATCAACGGTTATCCGCGCAAAGCCCTACATACTCTAGGACAAAAATGTGAGATGAATCTCCTTGATTTCAACAGTTGAAGCTGTTGGTCATGCCTGTTGGTAGGTCCCAATAGTTATGTTTTTTTCTTTTAACACTTGTGTAGTATTTGCAAGGTGATAACATTTTCAAAGCATCTTGAAGAGGTATTTTGCGGGTTCTTCAAATTTGGTGCGCGTTTTCTTTAGTGGTTTTAGGTCCATAGGTGGTTGTAGACTGGTTAGTGACTATTTGACTGAGTATGTTTGCTCTAAATCGGATTGTATACCATTGAAGGTTCAGGTTTTTTACATCCTTTTAGTTGCGGCACTTGATTAATGGATACATACGTACCCGGAGGAGCGTGTGTCTGTCTCATAAAAGGGTGAAACGTCGAAACGAGATAAATTAGGCTTCTTTTTAACTTGAGGTCGGAATAATTCACTTACATATTTTGGTAGAATGTATATAATTTTATCAATATTACTAGGTAAAGGCTGTAGTTTTATATTTATGTTAACTTATTACAAAGATATATTATTCAAAATAAATATTCTTGCGTATGCGTTTAAAAAGTTAGAGCTTCCACTGCCCAGTTAGTTTATATACATAACGGCTGAAGATATCGAGATTCAAATTATAAAAAACTAGAGCATATTCTGTGCAAATAAAAGCCTCCAAGTTGGTAAGTAAAAAAATCCAGTAGACAGAAAACCGGTAAAGATAAGTATGCATAAGCTCAGTGTAAGTAAAGTAAACGGTATTCTTTCTCAAACCATGTCACTTAATTAGCTTCTCCAAAAATAGTGCCTTCACAGGGCAATAACTCCAAAATCAGATGTATTTACCATTTATGGATGTGTATAGGGCAATGGGTAAGAGAAATAAACATATATCAGATTCCACGTACAAAATCACGTTTCGCGAATACAAAAATTGTAGGATAAATTGTAATATTATTATTGTTAAAATATTATTATTTCAAAATCATCACGAAACTTCCTTGTATCAGCAGTTCTGTCGACTGCAAGATCCTGTACTTTTCAATAAGAAGTTTGGTGCTTTTGCCATAAAAACAGCGATAAGAACAACAGGACCATACGTGTAAGGGTGATTAACGACAAGGGTATCTCCCAGATATGGCTATGAGCTGTGATATATTATCTGTTGAAACTTTACAAACAAATTCAACTTGCAAGATATGGAATTTAAATACAACGTGAAAGAAGTAAGGAAAATTGAGAACTATTTCTCTACTGAAACTCAATAACAAGACTTATCTCTCAGAAATCGCGTGATTAGGGGCAAATACACTGCAACAATTGCGAATTGTTATCTTTAAAGAGCTTACAAACATTTCTTACCTGAAATAAAGTCATGGAATTTACAATTTCATTTCAAATAACAAATGACCAGAGCTAACATTATTTAACAAACTTCCACGGAAATGTTTGCCGTTGGCATTTGTTATGCCTCTGACCTCAACATGAGTTACACAAACAATCAAAAACATAATGATGATAAAGACCTCACCTTGACACTTCAGATCTACCAAAACAGTCTATAACAAAAAAACCCCATAATAACAAATGTAAACACTAATAACTTATGCATATTTAGGACCCAAAGTACACCATTAAATCTAAGGAAACGCAAAAACCTATTTCTGCCCTTTTTAAATCCACAATTTTAGCCATCATCGTCTCTTCAGCAAACTCTCTAGGTGGTGTAGATGCAGGTACATGAGTATTTAGCAAATAAGAGATCATGATAGTGTTTTTCAAGTCTAACATGGGCAAATGAATTAAAATAAATAAGAATAAGCTTAAGAAATTAACTTGGTCCTAGCTTATTCCAATTTAGAGTAGCAATTTCTCATAAGCTTTTTGCAAATATTGTTATTCTCAGTAAACCAATGATCAATTACTAATTTCTAATCAAAATTAGAAAACACATGGAAAGATATACCAATAAAAAACTAACATGGAAAACATATAATGATAAAAGGCACCTCATCATCTCTAAAAAATATGAACCAACGACATTTCTTAATGCCTTTCAAGGTACTTCAGAGGCATCTACTAAGACATAAGTACTTATCACCATTAGGTCCAGTATTTTTGTTTCAATAGGCCTGAGGGGCTCTCAGTGTATATTATTGAACGAAATGAATGAGGCGTGACTGACAATGGGCTGCAGGACAACAGGCACCATAGCAGACACCACAACAAATACCACAACAGGCACCACAACAAAATTTAAATCATCTTTAGCATTTAGGCTCAATACTATTTCATAAGTTTTCTACTAGAAAATTAAAATTTATATTCATGGGTATATTCACAGCAAAATGAATATCTTTACAAGTCATTAAATTACACTGACACAAAATGGATTACATAATTAATGAAACAAATGACGCAAATATCACAACGGCATTCCAAGAAAGTCATTCTCCTTAAATTTAAAATGTAAATTACCACTTAGGGAGCCATCTGGTTTGTTGACTATCGTAAAAAGTGTCAGATGAATAACACAAATCAACATTTTATATAAACTTTAAATATATCTACCTTAACATACATTTGTAAGTGAAAATATTCTAGCAGTTCCATCATCACTGCCTGTGGCCAAGCAAGAACCGTCGCTACTTATACTAATATCCAAAATATTATCTGTATGTCCTGATAAATCCAATAATAAAGTACCAGATTTCAAGTTCCAAAGTCTAACATGTCCATCAAGACACCCTGTAAAAACACTATTTGGAAAGTGTTCAGAAAAAAACATTCGTGATACTCCATCTGGGTGAAGGCAATTATGTCTTAACCTTTGTGTTGATAAATCCCACACCTGAAAGCTGCCGTTCAATGATCCAGTACAAAGTAACTGATTATCTGATGAAAAACCAACACATTCAACACTAGTATGGTTGTCAGATTCTTTGCTCTCATCTTCACTACCCACATTAAAAATTGCAACCAGCTTACCACCATTGGCATTATATACCTTTGCCATACCATCTTCCCCTCCAGAGGCCAACAGAACACCTGACCTTGAGGATGCGGCACAGGTACTAGGTTCTGAATGACCCAGCTCTCCTGAAAGGTGAAATGTTCCTGTTGCTATTTTCAAATCCCAAAGCTTGAGACTCCCATCTTCATATCCAACGTACATACGTTTTCCTTGTGAAAGGACATTACCACAGGTTGTTCGGCTGCCATGACCAGAAAAAATTTTGCATTCCCCACCTGGAACTTTCCACATATAAACATCACCATCAACCGTTCCTGCAAGAACAACATGTGCAAGTGGGTGCCATGTTGCCCATTCTATATCACCACATTCTAATTTACAAACATTTGCACCACTCACATCTTTCCAAATAAGAACAGTTCCACTCATATCTGCAGTCATTATGTATTTGCCATCATGACTGAATTGAACAATTATGACAGAATCTTTATGCCCATCCAACTTTATCTCTTGCATTGCTGTATCACTGGTGCTCCAAATATATGCCAAATCATCTTCCCCTCCTGATACTACCTTGGAAGGATCAAAAGGGTTTATATGGACACTGAATACAGAGCCTTTATGACATGTAAATTTATGTATAGAATTATCTTTGAGTTCAGTTTTATCCTCTGTTCCTCCATTCTCGCCCACATCAAGATCTTCAAACTCTACAATATGAAGAAGAAAACTGTCGATATAATAAAAAACTACACATGACTGGAAATGGGAAGATATGGCAATGCCAATGTGATACAAAAACAGAGTTAAGTTGGCATTCTTAAGAAAAAAAGAATGAACCAAGTAATTCACTGTCATAAAATGGTGGCTGGCCTTAAATCATAATGCTTTAAACAATACTTTATTCACAAAATTTGTCCATGTTGTTGGTTATGCCATATTAGTAAAAAAAGGGTATAGTTAAATTCAGTTTTATGAAAATCACCTAAATTTTGGCTGTATTCATACAAATCGCTGATGCCAAAATGGGAAAAATTATACATATGTATATAATAAAAAATAATAATAACACCGGGTAGAACAAGCTCTTTAACGTTGCCAGTAGTTGTTTTAGGAGAAGGAAAATCTCTGATATCAAAACCAGAGCAGACGGAGCTCTTTTGTCTGGGAAGATAGTCCGTCTAGTGGAAACTACACAGACAATTGTTTGAGTAGATAATACTCTTTCACCTTGGGTGGGAAATCATCTAGTGGAGGTTCGACGATCAATTATACTCACAACCCGAAGGTACGGTTCCGATATGGGTGAATGGGCGCTGCGTTACGAGGTCAGCAATAGCGTAACCTAGTAGAAGTGGAGACACTACCAAAATCAATTGCCTTGTCTAGAAAACCGGGCAACTCTAGATCGACTTGTGACCCGTGCTTATTTAAAAACGTTTTATGGGAGATATAGATCAAAATCAATTTCAACCAAAAGATATCAGTAACACCGAAGAAGGAGCACTTCAGGGAAAAAACCTGAGTGGAAACAGAGCTGTCCCAAATGGAGAGGCCCAAACAAGACACCACTTGTCAACATACACTGATGATGAGAAGAAGTGGTTAGTCTGAGCAGAAGATGAAGAGAGAACTGTAGGTACTGGAATTTTTCTGAGACTGAAAAGAAAATGGAACAAAACAGTTCCTGACAAAAGTCATGTGTCGAAACAAAATCTCTGAGATAATGCAGCTAGATTTAAAAAAGAAATGGCAAACAATGGTGCTTCTGAAGGAAGTGGAAGGAGATTGGTACAAGTGAATGTACCGACCGTCAGTAGAAAATGGACAAATGAGATGTAGGTAAATATATTGCGAATAGCGGTACAAGAAAGAAAGAAAGAAAGAAAGAAAGAAAGAAAGAAAGAGAATTTATGAAAAGAATGAAGAATGCGTGGGAGAAAATCTATGGTGATAACCAGATGAGTGCCCAAACGTTGAGGGACAATGCAGGCAGATATAGGAAAGACAAATCTCTACTCAATCTCATGGAGGTGGAAGAAAAGATGGAGGCGTTGAACCCTAAAAAAAACGAAATTTATAAATTTCTTGGGTGTGAACAAGCGAATAAAATTGTCATAAAAAGAGTAATGGAAAGAGTGTAGAAAGAAATCCGAAAGAGGTTGGACCACCTAGTAGGGCTTAATCTAAATGATCAAAACTTAATGAAAGCTATAAATTGCCGTGTCATACCAGTGGCAGGGTACGTGATGAATGTAGTTAACCTTGGGAAAGGAGAACCAGACGAACTAGATAAAATTGTGAAAAGTACTCTGTGGAGAGAAGGTTTCAATGGAATACAAACAAGTGATGGGTGATTATACGCAAAAAGGTGTGATGGTGGAAGAGGGAAGAGGACTTAAAAGTTTCTGTGTTTAACGAGACCAAAGCAAGAGTAACGTGTTATATGGCTACACTGATTGACAATTGGATCAGGGTAGCGTGGAAACATGAAATGAATAAAAAGCATTCCTTATTAAAAAGAGATGCGGAAGCAGCAGTGAGAAGGGTGGTTGTAGATGCAACATTTGACGAAGGTCACGTAACAATTAGTCAAAAGAGATTTGATGATTGGAAGGGGGCGTGGAAAAACCTGAAGAAACAGTTAGATTCAGGGCAAAAAAGAAACCGTGAAAGAAGTTTGGCAGAGAAACCATTGTAAAGAAACCACTGAGATACGAGGAGGAAGATTTCGTATGGTTAAAGTGCAATACAGATCCAAGAAAAACAGCATAAATATTCACTTTATAGGACCAGATAGGGGAACCAAGAGCGTGGAAGAAGATAAGGGTGGTCATTGATACCGATGAATGTAGGTTGTGTGGAGAACAGCGAGAGACGATACAGCATCTCCTGTCTGGATGTAGGAAGCTTGCAGGATCAGGATACGTGAAACGACAAAACCAAGCACTCAAAGTTTTGGCAGTCAAATGAACAATGGAGAAAGGGTTACTTCCAGAAGGAACGAAGTGGTACACCCAGAGATGGGAAAAAAGTAAAGTGTTTGTTACTGACGACAAGAAGTTGTATTGGGATTGGGAGCACCGAATGAGAACGAACTGCACCACGAGGAGACCAGATTTTACATTAGAGGACGGAGAGAAGAAAACAATTTTGCTGGGCGATATGGCATGTCCAAGAAAATGAACAGACGCACTCAACGAGAAGAAAATATTAAGAAATATGAGCAACTATGTTTTGAGATACGTGAAAGACGGAAAGATTACAACGTAAAAGTGGTTCTAATAGTTGTTGGATGTCTCGGTGGAGGAATGAAAGAACTGAAAACGGGCATGCAATAAATCTTTGACTTCGATAATGAGAAAGAACTTTAAGCGTTATCAATAGAAATCCAAAAGACAGTAATTTGGGAAAGTGAATCAAAAATTAGAAAAGTGTTATCGGGACTATTGACTTGAGGTGTCTTATGTGAAGCTAACAAAAATTGGTAGCTCAAGTCATTCAGAGCTGCTTAGGGTAGTAAAATGGTCGGATTATTACTCATAAGCTACCGTGAGCAGGATTGGGTGATAATGGCTGACTTTATGATTATCATTAGTAACTTGTAATTTTATATTTTGGATGGTAATTGTATTGTTAGTTAATCCAAGAGATAATAATAATAATAATAATAATAATAATAATAAATGTCCTGGGTATTGACATTAAACTGCATCCGGATGTGGAGTTTCGACGTGGGAGAATGTGGTTACCCTTTGCCACAACTACCTCCAGGTCACCCTTGGACAAGGTGTGGCACCTGTTAGCCTACTCCGAGACCTTGAAATACCGGGTTGACGTCCGGCTGAGTTCAGTCTGGCCCTTTCCTCTTTCTGGCCAGTACGAGGCCGTACCCCTTGGTTGGCAATCGTCCTATGAGAAGGAAAACTCAGAACATTAAACCACCGCAGTTGTAAATACCAAGTTGACGTCTGGCGGGGTGTAGCTTTGTCTTATGGTCAGGAGTAGATCTTTAGCTCTGGTTGGCAATACTCCTAGAGATGGTGTCTCAAAAAAATACTACGGAAGGAAAACCTTACACAAACCAACCTCTTTGAGTGTAAAATGAATAGATATAATATTCATATTAGCAACGTGAATGGGACCGGAACTGAGAAGAGTGAAGGTGCCTCGTCTGCCAGGTGTCCCTTGGGTAAGCAGCGAGGGCCCAGTCGTCATCCTACAACTGCTAATTGTTACTTTTTGAGTACATCTATTGATGAAGAAGGAAACACAGTCAGAGGCTATAGGAAACGAATGCATGCCATATGGAAAGACACAGTTGAGATAACGGAACAGAGAATTTGTGACCAGGCTCGTATAATATTCAAGAATGGTTGGTTGTCGGATCTTGAATTAGAGAACACCAAAAGACATATATTTCATGAAGCTGATCGTAGTAATGTTGATATCGATCGCGTGGATGAGAATGTTGATGGAGAAGTGATGGCTGAATGTATAGAGCCAATAGGGAATGAATTATTGAAGTAATGCCTGGTGAAGCTGACTTAAACCAGGATGAATGGATGACACTTACAGGAATTAATAAAATCATTGATGAAAATTTGGAGGAAAGAATAACTGGTTTTAAATGGGTTGATAGAAAAGTCCTGAGAGAAGAAGTCTGAAAGGTTAATGTGGTACTTCGTCAGATATGGACAGATAATTTAACTGGAACTAACAACCTCATAAAACCCTGTTCAATTTATATTGGTTATAAGGTTGGACTTAAACCCCTACAGGAATATAACTAACTAAAACAGAATGAACCATGGTGGAAGAGACGAATAGATAATTCTATCAAAGTGATTAGGAAAGAAATAAGTATCCTTGAAGGAGGGAAGAAGGACCAATGTTGGGAAAAGAAGAAGTTTCAGAATCTGGAAAGAAAATATATAGAAAATAAATCTGGTGACAGCATGCAGCCCTGTCTCACTCCTCATTTGATATTTTGAAAAGAACTTCTTTCACTGTCCACTCGCATCACCACTTTTTATTCCCAATATAAATTTTGAATGATTCAGATGTCTTTTCCATCCATTTCTAAATTTTCCAGTTGTTTGAAGAGATCTCCGTGCTTCACTCGTTCAAATGCCTTCATGTAGTCGACGAAACACAAATAAACATCCTTTTGCACCTCCAATGATCTCTCAATCAAAGTTTGCAAAGTGTAAATGGCATTTGTTGTGCCTTTGCCTTCCACAAAACCACACTGCTCCTCTGCTATTTCAGGCTTTGTTTTCCTTCTCACTCTCATCATGATGATTTTCAGTAGAATTTTTGTGATGTGCCTCATAAGACTGATCGTTCTGTGCAGTTCACACTCAATAGTGCCAGGTTTCTTGGGTGGAGCTATAAAAACTAACTTGTAAAGATCTTCTGGAAGCCTGCCAGAGTTGTAAATATCGTTTAGGAGATCAGTCAGAGTAGCTAACCCAAAGCTGTCCAATACTAAAATTACTATACTATAAATACATATACTATACTATGTATATATACATCTACTTATTTATATTTATATATACATATATATATACATATATGCATTGGGTATGTGAAGTGGGGCCTTTTAGTAGGTCATTGATTTTTATTGGGCTTCTTTTTATTTATTGACAAGACAGGTGAAAGCCAGTTAGCTTCAAGCTACTCCTACCATTAGCAGGCACCACCATTGCTTCCTCATTAAAAAATTATAAACTTTGATTTAAAACACTTGCATTTAGAGTGGAAGTCATGGCTACTGTAAGTGACCATATGAGTGGGTGTGCCCATGAGAGTAAGGATGAGGATAGGTGAGAGTAAGGATGAGGGTGAGAATGGGGAAAAAGATGAGAGTGAGAGAGTGAGAATGGGAGCAATGGTATGAATGCAAGTTAAATGAAAACTTGCATTCATACCTAATTTGAACTTCAAAAAATTTTGGCTATGCTATATTCTATATAACCATATAGACAGTTGCTGGAGCCAAGTGGGTCTGGTTATCAAAAAGGGGCCTACAATTGAAAAATTAATTCAGGTCATGCCGTAGGCTCTATTTGGGGGGGGGGCATTTTACAATCCTTTGCTAAATATACCTTATGATATTCTTCTGGTATGACCACTGGGATGGGTGCCAGGGCCTAAAAAAAGAGTGTTTTTTGGCTTGGATCTCAAAGACAGAGACCAAAGCCAAAACCTAAAGTTGAAAAATGAATGTAACCAGCTAATGTAGAAAGCTCAGACTTAGTGTCTGCATATTTTGTAGCAATGCAGTGAGCATAGGCTATGTTATGTTATGTATGTATATATGTATGTATATATATATATGTATGTATATATGTATTTATGTATGTATGTATGAGTTTGTCACAGAATTAAAAATTTACAATGTTTTTTGAAATAGTAAAAAAATCAACAGTTTACATTACAATTAAAAAAAATTAAAACAATTTCCTATAAAAGATCCCTAATTGATATGGCAGGAATAGCATTGAAAGGTTGAATTGACCTAATTTGCATATTGGTCCCCTCAGAGCTGTTATACTTTGACAGGCTGCTACATCAGCCACTAGATTCAATGAAAGACATTGTGTAGTCCTGATAACAAAGAGACCTACCATAGAAAATTCCATTCAAGCAGGCAATGTAAACAGCTTAAATTTGGTGTCACAATATTTTTTTAACCTACACCACTTTGGCTACAAGCTTAAACTCAAGCAAGCTTTTTGAAAAATGAGCAAAAGTAACAGAAACAGACTGGGCTGTGGAAAACCCAACCAATATCTTGTTCCTATATGAAGTACTCAAAGTCTCTACACCCAAACTATGAAAAATCAATTAAAAATCATTATGCAAACAAATGACAACTGGTATGGCAATTCATTACTCCTTGTCTACAACTAAAGCTACAGACACCTCAACTCAATCCTCAGACTCATCCTTGTCTGGAAAAGAAAAGTGGCAATTAAAATTACTAAACAAGATTGTCAAAGTGGTGTTAGCAACCCAAGTGATGTTATCCTGGTAAAGGTAAGGAGTACCATGGATTAAAATTGGTGTGGAACAGAGCAATCCACAATATCTGATTTTAAAGACTTTAAAGGATGTAAAGTGGTTGCCTTGCAGAAGTAAAGATGCAATTTCAGAGAACTTTACAAAGGGTAATTTAGTCTTCCAAAGAAGCAAGCTCCATCAAGAAGGCCTATGGAGATAATTTTAAAAGAAAGATTTCTTCGATACTGACAGGCACATTTTCAGCAATTACTGAGCTACATGATTTTTGCTCTACTACCAGACCTTGTTAAAACTCTTTGTCATACATCAGGTGAGAATAACTGCTTGACTGTAGCAGTTATTTTTGTTGATGTTAATTGACTTTTAAATAGTTAAATAATGCAAAGCTCAAATCATTTGCTCCACCACAGCTGAACATCAGGGTTCAATAATATAGTATGTGAAAATTATTAAAGATGAAAAGTAAAAAAAAAGTCATTGGGCTACACAAGCCAGTGTATACTCAATGTCAGTTCCAAGACTGAATAAATAACTGGGATGCAACAGGCCAAGCATCGAGCAAAAAACCTGAGCCATGTAAAATAATGTGGATGATACATCATATTTGTATTTGAAGTGTAAACTTTTCAATGTCTTTGGCAAAAAGTGCTAATATATACATGTTTGTGTATGTGCATGTGTAGTGGTGGGTAGCAAATATACTTAATGTATTATTTCTTTTTGCCAAAAATAATCTCATAACATACCCTAAAACTTTTCTCAAAAAGTATTCAATTAATTTTTAAGTTGGTATTGGTTGACCAAAAAATATTCCTTGTTAATGTGGCAAGCAAATAATTTTTATCAAAAGACATCAGTAATGCTCTCAGGGAACTAACAAAATGTGGCCCTGCAACTGATAATCCTGTTAATGATGTATTGAATTTTAACTGAATCACACACGTGAGGCTTTAAAAAAGTCTCCTGCAGTGTGCCCTTAATGAATTAACTATGGTAAACCTCTTGAATATATAAAGCTTTAAATCTTTTTGTATTTGTGAGCTGTGAGTTATATTAAAAAACATTATACTGTTTGGCTAAAATTATATTCCTTGTGATGTGTTTGCTTCAAATTGTTCTTTCTAATACAGTGAAACTGGATTTGTAATTTCATGAGTGATGGATTTAGTTTTAACTGACTCACAAATACAGGGCTCCATGGAATAGCATTGTGCCATTAATGTATTAACTCATGATTCCAAATACATTGGTGGGCCCCTTTCTGTTATTTGTAGGTGGTGAGTTGTATTAAGATGCACTGTAACAATTGCTAGCATTCACAGCACTTGTATTTTGCTTTTCAATAACTGACATGGAGAGCTGAAACATCAAGTTTCCATTTTACTACTTAATTTGAACTAAACTATTCTCTTTAAGTAACTTTTTACTGGGGCATATAAAAATATTTTTGTTCTTGGAAGCATATTGAAAAATACTAAAAGTTAAAAACAATCTTTAAAAGTTAAGACAAATGGACAGTCTTGTTCAACTTATTTTAAAACTAAACATAAAATGGTGTATGAAACTTTTAAATGGATGTGCAGTAATGAAGTAAAGAACAAATATTTTGGTGTCTGTGGCTTCTCACTGGTAATTTATCTCTGTGAGTTTATTTGCATAATCAACAAACGTTTATGTTATAAACAACTTCATTGTTGCAGGTATTCTTTGGTTAAGTTCACTTCATTTTTGAAGCTTTCACTCTGATAAGTACATAACAAAGTTTATGTGGCATTTTAAGACAAGATATGGAGTTATAAATCCTTTTCAACAACCAAGTTACCTCAATTCCATGAGCCTATTATTATGAGTATAGTGTTATCCATGCTTTAAAGGTTAGTACAGTTCCACTGCAGCTAAGAGGCTCTGGGTTTGATTTCTTGAATGGGAACAAAGACTTTGAAACTTGCCAAAAAAAGCTACTGTAAAGCACCAAAAAAGGCCAGCAGATCAAGATATTCCTCACTACCAAAACAATGTTCCTCGTAAAGGTACCATTTGAGCCCAGTTACTAATAAAAAGTGTTTGGTTTCTTATGAAATTTTCTTTAGACTCTTTAAGAATAGAGAATTATGGATGGTTTGTGGGTGACATTTCTTATACTTTTGCTGGTAAATCAGTTCACTTTTCATTCACAGAAATAATGATCAATCGATTAAATGTTGGATTGTATTAAAGTTTGCACTGGGGATAAGGGATGATGGTTTACTCAGGCTGACAACCATTTAAAAAAGTTTTTATATCAGGTTTTTGCACATGTAAATGGTATCAAACTAAGTCAAAGCCACTTGTCACTTACTTTCTATACATGTTTTTTAAACATGAAGTTGGTTACTAAAAATCCTAGTTACAAACTCCTAAAATTTTGGGAACAAATGAAACATAAACAAAATAACAAATCCCAGAAATTTAAAGCATTTTCTCAACCCAGAAAGTAAAACCTTTTTTTAGCCTGATTAAAATTTCCTGTCCTGCTTTACTTTATTAAGCTATTTTGTCAGTAATATTGCTATAATTGAAAGTCTGGTTCTGTTGTTTCTATTTGCTTCCAAAATGATATGCTGCAGAGCATTCTTGAGTATTTTACTTTTCCAGTATAACTAAAAAACTTTTGCACACTAAAGTAGGGTAACGCTTCCATTTGTGCTTTGCAACTTGATAAGTAGAAATTAAATTATCATGTCAGGTAAGGAAATAAAAGAATAGTTAAGGGAAAACAAAGCAGTAATACATTTCTGGTAAGATGACGATGATGATGCGTATGTTTTAGACTTCTTCAACACTTCATCGGGTGAAGTGTTTCAGAAGTCTAAAAATGTGTGCAGACTGACAGTTTCCGAGATATCTTCTGTATCTGTGGAATACGTTGCTTTCAACCAGAAATATGACATCAAAGCAACAACTTTTGCTTTCAGGTAACAGCCGTATGACGATGACGAAGATAGTGAAGCCAGTTCTCGCAGAATAGACTTTTAACTTTTATTGCTGGGCAAGTGGACCTGGGAATATCGTAAAACGTGAGCGTTGTGGTTACGCTATTACATTATTTAGAGACAACTGTGATAGTTTTGCGAACTACCATAACCATGGAAATATTTCTAGTGCTGGATGGATTGAATGATGGGTCAATAAATCAATAAATGGATCGACAACACACCTTCATTCAACAGGTCGTCTGCCTCTGGTTTCTCGGATGGAAATATTATTTCCTCGATATCGTCCTCATTAATTTCAAGAATCTCCTGATCATTAATGTCATTTTCCATCGTGAATACCAAGCAAAAATGCAACCAAAAAGAAAAACCCCTATCTAAATATAAGAAAACAGTAACCTTCAGTTTAACTCGCATCAAGTGAGACCCTGTGGTGTCTCAAAAACCTAAAATCAGAAAAAGCCAAGTCAGTTCTAACATATGTGAATCTTCACATGGAGGCTGCCAGAGACACGTGTTGTGCACCCTTGCAGACCATGCTCCATGCTCATCAAATTCCAAAACCGCTTCCTTTCATCGACAGTATCCATGGCGATCTCTAACTAAAGATTAAAGTTAAAGATCGTCGTGAAAGTATCATATTGGATTTGGAGAGAGCCCCCGAATGACCACCCGTTTAAATGAACACTTTCTTTTCAAGAAGAATTATTGGGGGCTACTCGGATAAGTTGTGGTCGAAGAGGCGTGCTGAAATTGTAAATTAAGGCTTGGATGCGAAAAGTGCTGATTATATTATATTAAATATCGAGGCGTGCTTAATCCACACAGTGGAAAACTAGACTGGCTGCATTTGAATAGCAGAAGTTGCAATTTCCAATGAGAGAAAGAAAGTAAGCATTTGTCTTTAGGTTCTCGATCGTTACTTAAAACATAATAACTCTGCAATTTTCGATGTGGGTGTTTTTAATTCTGACTATGGGTAATATTTCTACTTTGTATCAAGTTCCGATAGAAGGATACCTACAGTTTAAAAAAACTTTTGGGAGAAGACAGCTGGAATGACCAGAAGCATATCACCAGTGTTCACTACGAGCACTTTTTCACGATGCTCACCAACTAAATTGTCAGATGCTGTTGATTATTTTGTCCAAACTTTTCGACAAAAAAATAAAGCTAGATATAATTCGACATCATTCTTTTCTTTCCTTTTAAACTTTTCCAAATTAAGGTCACTCTTTCGATTTCCGTAGATGGGTCTATCAGACTAGACACACTTAAAAAAGGACAGTTGTCACTTGAGAACTCACTTGAAAATCTCAAGATTTTAAGTGGAAAAGTCATAAAACGAAAATCACTAAACAAGTTACTCCAACACTCGGCTTTCTAAGGAGGAATCTTAAACATCTTTCCTGGGCAGTGCAGCAAGGCACCATATCTCCAACTTCTCAGATCCACACTGGAACACAGCTCTGTAATACTGCGCATACAACTCCGAAAACACATTCAAAAGCTTGCAAAAAGTTCAGAGTAGGCCAGTCCATCAGGGGTGACAATACATCTAGACACTGGTTGCATTAGAAGAATGCTAGAAAACCTCAGACTACCACATTAACAAGATCGAAGAAAAGCTATAGACTGGTGATCTTTTATAAAGTAGTCGGGAAGCAGGTACTACCACTCAAATTAGATGATTACCTAGCTCAAGTCAGAACAAAGCGACATAGAACAACAGGAACAAAATATAAAGGATATCTTACCTCGAACATTGTCGATCAACATGTAACAAATAAAACAAGATGTTACAAAGCTATTTATTGTATAAGTGAACTATATAAGCAAGCTTTTCCCTAAAAATAGTTATAGATTGGAACCATTTCAAGGGCAGTGTAGGGCATGCAAAGACAGTAGGCTGTTTCCTCACAGCCGTTCACAAGCGGAACTGATATTTATCCTGCGCTTTCTCTCCCGCTGAATTAATGCCAAAGCCTCTTTAATGCTTCTATACAGATACAGATACAAATACAACAAATGGGTGCCGTCAGTAAAGTCACCACAGTAGTAAATGGGGGAGTTATTGCGTTCTCGATCATTCATATACTGATTTCCGCCAATAAATAAAAAGACAGAGCGAAGTGAAAAGGAGAAAATGCCTTTGTGAAGCATTCTATCTGGAAATAGATGGCTTTGAATATTTCTCTCGAAGAGTAGAGCATAGTGAATAGTTCAATTGATTTCTAAGCCTGGTAGAGTAAACTGAAGTGGTTACCTGAAGAGACTTGACAAATGATAATGAAAAAGATACTAACAGGAAACTCCGCTAGTATAACAGATGTTGCTGCTCGTTGACACTTTGAGCTTGTGGTCCTTATTTATTTCCGGTTTCAATTTTGCTTTGCCAATCCGTCTGTTTATCCCAGAATTTGGATGAAATTATGTAAAGTTTAATAGTAATACTATTTGACGTTTTGATAATTTTTTAGTAGAGTTGTTAGTCCGTTGAAACACCTAAGCGAGATATTGGGAGCCAGACTAAAATAGGACGATTGCCACTCTTTGAATTACTTCAGTCTTTCGAGCTGCTATGTTCTTGTAGCGCTTTTGGGTTTAAAGCCGGCCCTTCTACATTACAAATCGATTTTCAAGCTTCTGATCATACTTACTTATCTTGTAACTTTCAAAAATAATACCATGTCGAAAGGCCTTAAACTGCTTTCGAACAGGATACACAACCTAAGTTTCTACGTGACTCTTTCAGAACATAAAAGTAAAACAAGAAAAATACGAAATCAGTTCTCGCTCTGACCTTGTTCAACATCTACATCAGTGGCATGCCAGCCTGGAGATTACTCACCCTGGGTTATGTGGATGATCGGGATCTAGCTTACCAATCAAACAATTGGGGAAGAATTGAACATGAACTTAGCAGCAACGCTACCAATTGAAAAAAATATTTCTATCAACGTCGTCTGAAAATAAACACGAAAAAATCAGTGGCAACATCTTTCCACCTCAACAATCAAGAAGCTAATAAAAATTCAAGATACAAGTAGGAAATACAATCCTCCTTAATGACAATCACTCTAAATGTCTTGGTATCACTCTCGACAGACAATTGACATACAAAGAACATCTCTAAGGTACTGCAAATAATATGGCCAAAATAAACAGTCTCCTAAAGAAACTAGCTGGAACGTCTTAGGGATCACCGCAGGGAGTATTAAGAACATTTGCTTTTGCCTTGTGCTACAGTGCTGCTGAATATTGTGTACCAGTATGGACAAGAAACGTACGCATAAAACAAATACACATCCAACAAAGAGAAACGAGGGGAGTTGTGACAGGCAATGTTAAATCCCTACCAACACCCTGGACCCCAACATTAAGTTCAATAGCTCCTCCCCACATCAGAAGAAAAGAAGCAAGTCAAGAGATTATGAACCATTTGGAATCCAACGAGCACGAAACATCATTTAAAACAATTTACAAAAATGCACTAAATACCCTAAGACTTAAATCAAATAAAAAATTGAACAATTCGACACAACACAAACCTGAAAATAGAATGGTCTAATAACCTGCAAAAAGGAGGAATCCTCATGCAAAATCCTACTGAAAAAGCCCTTCAAAATAACCTCGAACAAATTAATTAAGATGAAGACTAAGATTACTGCACACGGTTAGTTTTGAAATTTGTTTCACATGATCATCTTTTAAATGACTGTGCAGAATGTCACTATCCATTGGATGCTGTTGTGAAAAATAGACCTGATGTTTCTGGTTTCTCAAAACACAGATGTTGCTCATTTTTGACACCCCAGACTCAGTACGTTTACACATTTCTTTTCCTACTAATTTGTTTATAATAGTCAACCCTACAGACAGGATTAGAATTTACGATTAGGTGACCATACTTTTTAAACAAGAAAAGTAAGATGTAAGTGTAATTACTATCTATGGTTTGCTTTAGAATTACCAAATAGTCCTATCGGACACTCAGAACAGTCTATGGACCTAAAAAAACTAGCGAATCATGATCACAAATTAATAAAAGATATCTCTTTCCAAATATTTGAAAACAAGGGGAGATAAGAACCATTCCATACCATTTTGCTACTGCCTTAATCGTTGGCATCAAAAGGATGTGAAAACTTGAAGTAATTGCAATTTGTAACAATAACGCCAGGAATTTATATTTTAGTGCAAAGCCTTTGGATTATTATTCCAACCAGAATGAGCACGTATCATTGAAAAATAAAATACAGTATTATTCTGAGAGAAACATTGTGCCAAATCACAATTAAAAGGTGAGATTTCTCTCAGCAACAAAATTTTGCTTCTAGTAAGAATTTAAGTACTAAGTTTACCGACTAAATGTAGCCTTATGCCTTTAATTAACGGTGCTTCAGATGTTAGAACTACCTTAAGGTACTTGGGACATTCAACTGAATCTTTGATAGTGGACCCTATATAAAAAATATTGTGTAAGTCAATTGGCCTCCTTGTGTATTTCTTAAATTTTCTTTTATAATTTAGCATAACAAGTAAACTCTTAACCATTAGTATGAAGGCTAGTAGGCTTACTATCCTTGAATTCTTTCAATTTTAAGCTTCGTAGAAATGTAATGGCAGCACTCACACAATAATTAAAATTTATACAGCGCCACTAACGTTTTGTGGTTTTACTTTTTGACATATTTTGTTCTTAATTTAGTTCCCAGATTTAGAATATCAGTCTGCCGAGTTTTATAGAGTTTCATTATATTTCCAATAAATGTTTTCGCTACATGGTGTCATAAGGGCTATTATCTCGTAAAAACTTTCTGCCACAATATTATCATCTGGGCAGGCCTTCACAATGATGCTACTGCTGGACCATAATAATTTATTTCTTGGTTTCTGTTGGTATTTTTTATGTACTAATGAGTCATCACACATGAAGCCTAAAAGCCACTCGAGGATGAGGGTATAGTCCATTAGTTTTCTATATCATTCTAGTAATTTCTATAATATTATCTTGTATCCTTGCAGTTTACTCATCTGTTGATATATTTTGTATCTGTATATTATATGTAGAGGAATCTACATCACATGGGTGAGAACATTAAATGAAATGAATACGAATTTTCTAAAAACAAATAAAACTTCCACAATTTGGAGGGGCACAAGTTATTATACCTTCCTTTGGAAATGTCATAAATATGACTATTTTCCAAAAATAGGGGATTCTTTCCCAAAAGAATTGTTTCCAAGCTTGTCAGACTGTGAAGCTTTATCCCCACTACTCAGCGTTGGCTTGTTCAAGATCTTAATTTTAATATGAGAAACACATATTTTGTGCATAGACACTTGGCTATATTCCTCTGTGTTTCATTTTATTGTGTCACTTCCTTTTTTGCAAACAAGTAACCCCTCTATTTGAGGTAGCACATTCCTTTTTAAAAAGTAAAACCTAACAACAAAAATCATAGGGAAAACTGTTAATAGCATATTTTATTTTGTACTACCATGCATTGCAGAAATAGTAGGGAGAAATTAGGGGGGGGGGCAATGACAGGTGTTTTTTTGTCCTGAAGCTTTGATTGAAACATCGAAGTGGCCCACAAATTGCATTCTCAAGTCAGTTTATTGTACATATTTTAGTTTTTTTTAATGAAGCGATTAAATAAAGATCAAGATAGAAATTCAGTTCATATTGCCACCTAACGAAAAGAAATTCCCAACAACAATATTTGAGGCAGGTATATAATATGACATTTATGGCAACGTTTATCACACGCAAAAAATTACATTTGTCTGTAGTAGAAATTAAGAGGACTCAGCATAAGCAAGTATACTGAAAGCAACTATGTTACTTTGATAATTTCATGGGCAATTTATACATATATATATATATATATATATATATATATATATATATATATATACTCAGTCTGCAGACAGTACTGTTTCGCCCTTTTTGGGCTTATCAGTGCAGCACAGAGCTTCTGAGACATAACTCTCTGGTCATGTTGCCGGAGCAAACACAGCTTAAAGAGTTATTGTAGGATCCTGCCAGAGTGCCCAAACCACCCACGCGCAGTGAGCATTGCATTACGCTATCAACAGGTTCCCATCTCAGATAGAGTGCTCAACCAAACTTTCGTAAGGGAGCGTTATTAATATATATATACATAAAATATTATCGTGATATAGGCTCACCATTTAAAGGTGGTTGAAGGTGGCTATGTAATCAATCATTCTGACATTTAAGAGCTCTTTAGTCCATCCAAAATTGGATGCCTTGCAGATACACTACTCAACTTGTCTGAAAAAACCTTTCATGTTGGTTTATTCATACTTCATATCTTGAAGAAGATTATGAAACTCTTTCTAATAGAAACATAGACACCGGCTTGGAAGGTGATGCTAGTAGCACAGCTAACAGTTAAGGTAAATTGTACTGTTTAATTAAAATATGTAAATACAGGTTTGCAAGGCAAGGAAGTCCAGCAAGAAACAACAATGCAATGAGAAAGGTAAAACAAGTAAAACTTGAAGTAGCCAAACAAAGTTTCGACCTCTTCTCTCAAAACACGTTAAAAAATTTTAAGATTGGAATTAAGGGTGATTTTTTTAATTTTTATCTATTACTTTACTTAATATACCAACTTGTCTTTTCTTTTTCTTTTAGAGGACAAACTAGGATTTTAGTTTTACTTAGTTATATTCTTGTATAGAGGAAATATTGTAGTTTTTTTCTCCATAAAGATTAAAAATTATTATTAATAATAATAATAATAATAATTATAGTAATAAAGAGAATCGAAAAGAAGACAGAGAAGAATTTTGTATAAGTACCTACAAAACGAGACATAAGTATTAAAACTGTTGCAGTAACAAATTCATCACTTTCTCGCGACCTTTTTGTAACAAAGAATGGATACAAAAATCATATTTGTTGAAGTGAATTAAAATTCATGTTTGATTCCATAGCCATTGATCAAACTAGGTAGAGGTTATAACACAAAGAAACTAAGGGACCATTGAAATGATTAACTACATCGACTTTTATGTGAGGCAAACTAAGTTTGTGTTATTTAATTGTTCTGGATATGACATTTGGAGAGATATACTATTACTTTCTAGCACTCGTTTTGGAGGACTGCAAATATGCAACATATTTTTACGATGTGGGTGTCAATACTGTTATTGTTAAACTGTATAAAATTCATCCATTTGGTCACGTTCAAAAACACCTCAAAGATAATAAAATAGATTTTTTGTCATTCTCCCTCCACCTCCCCCAAAATGACCTTATATGCCTTTATAATAGGCAAAATTAGGAATAAGGTGATAAATAGAAGTGTAAACTATTTCCTGAAATAATCTGTGCTTATCAAGGACAATAAAAATGTAGCCAGTATGTAAAATTTTATGATATATGTTACTTGTAGAATATTTGGTATACCACCCTCTCGGAAATAGAAATTGGAGCTTTTCTTTTAAAGATAATCTGTTCCTAACAAAGGAAGGGTGCGATATATATTTGCCGTTCTTATCAGTTATAAATTTCCGAGCTAATCAAGCATTTTATGAGGTGCTCTCTCCTTGATTACTTTAGCTAATATATTGAAAGGGGGTCTCCTTTAAGAAATTTCTCAACAACAACGAAATTAAAATCTTGTAAGTACTTTTTACTTTGTCCTTTAAGTTTTAGCTGTATTATTAATTAATTATTCTTTAAATTTGTAGAATGTAATGAAATTTTAAATGAGAAAATAATAACTTGGCAGTAGTTACCAAGTAATTATGTCCTAGATTTATATATTCAATGACCAAATGCATGCACATTGTAATTTTTTTTGTGGAAATAGAGTGACTTTATAGGTATTAATTTGCAGTGAAAGTGTATTTTCCGGTTTAAAGGGAGAAAAACGTAAAATTCATCTACTGTTACGAAAGTTGTGTGATTCTCGATGGCCTCTCTTCTCCTCTCTCCCCAACTCTCTCACACCCTCCACCATCATTTTCTCTTTGTTAGTCTGTCATCCATTTTTGTATTTTATTGGTGCATAAAGCTCTGCAATTTTTTTAACCTACGCAACAGCAATTTCCCTGCCGAAATTTTGACTCACTTGTTGCTACTATTTGAATTCCTCCACGCATGATGCTGTCGGTGTTCGTTTCTTTTCGGTTTTTTCTGCAGCATCAGATGACATCAATTTAAAGCGAGGCTGTGTGGACTGCCACAAAAATGAAGACCGTCCACATCAATGTATGTACCGTTCGACGGTGTATTTTTGGGGCATTTGAGCTGCAGTAGTTAAGTAACTGCGACCTGCAAGGCAAATGTTAAAATATGAATGTCAAAGGTGTTTTATCGCGAAAATTTCTTCGCCATGAACCCTGTATACGAAGGGTTTTTCTTAGTACAACAAGATTAATTACCGAAACAGCAGTTCAAGAGGGCCGAGCAACAACAGACAAGGGGATGGTGGCTCTTGATTCACAGACTGACCTTAAGAGTGTTGATCCTACACTAAGAAAAAAATTGCGTGATTTTGACAAGTTGATGGAACAGGCAGACAAGGATAGGGGAGGCTCATTCGCTCAATTTAAAAGCCTTCATAAATCTGAGCAGAAGCGTATCAAGATAGTTTTGATTGTGGCAGCAGTGTGGTACGTTTAACATATTTAAATTTTAGAAGAGTTTTATGTATTTTTTTGTTTAGTTTTAAATTTTATATAAAAGAGAATTGCTAAGTCAAAGAAATTGGATCGATTTATAAACTTTGTAAGCCAGTATGGTATTGGGGACTCATTAAAAAATATTAGTTACTCCAACTTGCAAAAACACCATCTCAGGGGGTTGCTGCATTTGGAAGGGCTTTAAAAAGTGTATCTATGGCCCCATTTCTTTCAATCCTCTTGACATCATTTAACAAGTTTGTTGACATATAGAAAATACACGAAATATAGCTCCTTTTTATTCCAACCCACAGCGAGCTATATTTTCAGGGGTACTTAAAAAAATTTGTAGAATTTACTCATTTTAAGAGAAATCAAAACTCTGTGTAAAAGGATTTGAAACTGTTGTTAGGTATAACCTGAAATGCATTAAGAGTGGAGTAAATAAAATTTCTGGTCCGTTATCTTGAATCACTTATTATGTATGTAGTAGGAGCCTCATTCTGATGCAGGATATCTCACAGTGCTATTGTAAATGAAGCCTGTCAAGAACTGAATCTAATCAAGGTACTATGCACAATCAACAAAACACAGGGATCCACTGCCATCCAAACAGAAGATAAAAGGCTACATGCTCCAAGTGTGCTCCTCTGGCAGAAACAGCAAAGAATGATGTAGAGTTTAATTGAAGAATGCAATCAAAGAGATGTAACCCTAAATCTTCTCATGGCTTGGCAAGTTGGATCCACCTTACAATATCAAGATAACCAAAATGCTATGCCAGTCATCCATTTGCCCAGTAAAGTTCCAGGACCTCACTAAAACAAGCTGAGGATTAAACTGGAATCTATGGAGGCTGATGGCATGATCTGCAAAGTGGATAAACCTACAGGATTGGTTAACAGCATGCTCATCATGGACAAGAAAACTGGTGCACTTCATATCTGTCTGGATCCAAGGGATCTCAACTGACACATCGTGTGTGAACACTACCAACTGGGAAGAAATATCTGAAGAAATATCTGGTACATTTGCAAATTCCAAATGACTTTTGAGGCTGGATGCAAATCATGGATACTGGCAAATCACTCTAAATGAAACCAGCTCAAAGATAAGATGGTCAACATGCCCTTCTACTTACTTACTTGCTTACTTACTTACTATCAATTTATAGTCAATGGAGACATCAGACATGTGTGTGACTTGTAGCTTTCAGCAAAGTTTGCCACTTTACACCATCACCAGCCATATCTTCCATCAAATTGAGGGTCTTCAGATTGCTTTAGATCAATTCCTTTCAAGACTTCCGTGGTTGGTCTGGGGACCTTGACCCAGATACCTCCACAGAGGAACACTTATCACATGCCCAAACCATCATAGCCTATTGCATCTGAGGATATCATCTAAAGGCTTTAGGTGAAGGAACTTCAAGAGGGCAAACATACTGACTCTGGTCCCTTTTTTTCTATGACACATCCACAAAAGCATGGTTCTTTCATTACACATGGGACATTTGACATCTTCAAGATGGGGTACCCAGCATTCTGAGCCACAGGCCATTGTGCTCTGAACAAAAGTGCTGCAGAGCTTACCACCTACAGGTGACAAAATGGCTTTACTTGTCAACAGTGGCAGAAGTTCTCTAAATTTTGCCCAAGCACATCACACTCAAATGACTGTNGTTGATTCATGAATCAGATCTTATCACATGCCCAAACCATCATAGCCTATTGCATCTGAGGACATCATCTAAAGGCTTTAGGTGAAGGAACTTCAAGAGGGCAAACATACTGACTCTGGTCCCTCTTTTTCTATGACACATCCACAAAAGCATGGTTCTTTCATTACACATGGGACATTTGACATCTTCAAGATGGGGTACCCAGCATTCTGAGCCACAGGCCATTGTCCTCTGAACAAAAGTGCTGCAGAGCTTACCACCTACAGGTGACAAAATGGCTTTACTTGTCAACAGTGGCAGAAGTTCTCTAAATTTTGCCCAAGCACATCACACTCAAATGACTGTGGCCAGGTCACAACCTCAACCAGGAGAGATGCCATCCCCAAGATAAACAAACCTGTTAACCACCTCCAGTATTTCACCAGCCATTTCTACCTCTTTACCCAGTTGGGCTGTAAATTTTGCCTGTTGAGGAGACAGTACACTGATCTTGGTGGGAGTATGGCATCTCCCTGTAATGCAAGACACTTGGGAGGTTTAAGTAGTGACTGGCTTGTATGACACTGATCATTCATGGGCTGGGGGCTAGCATTCCCTGTAATCCAAGCAGGAGGCTTGATCAATGAAATGACATCTCAACTGGTGGAAGACCAACTGAATGGGAAATGGGATGCATGGTTATCCCTGTAACCTGTAGCCATCCTGAAGTTGCAACCCATTAAGCATGATGCAAACTGAAAATAGTGCTGTCACACCTGATTGGTTTTGGGTAGCCTATAGAAGGAGACCTGACTGCAAACTAAAAACAGTTGGTCTAGGAGAGGGACTACTCTGATTTCAAAGCCAGGGTAGGTAGAGTCTTTTGCCTTGATCGGGAGTCTACCTAGGAGATGGACCATTCTTATTTCAAAGCCCCCAGGTCAGGGTTACAGCAAAATCATGGGCAGCAACATTATGACAGCACACAATGATAGGCAGATGAATCGCAATCAATCAATGGGCTGGAATCAACTGCAACTTTACTGTGACCAAAATCCATTTCTTGGCATTCCTGNACACCTGATTGGTTTTGGGTAGCCTATAGAAGGAGACCTGACTGCAAACTAAAAACAGTTGGTCTAGGAGAGGGACTACTCTGATTTCAAAGCCAGGGTAGGTAGAGTCTTTTGCCTTGATCGGGAGTCTACCTAGGAGATGGACCATTCTTATTTCAAAGCCCCCAGGTCAGGGTTACAGCAAAATCATGGGCAGCAACATTATGACAGCACACAATGATAGGCAGATGAATCGCAATCAATCAATGGGCTGGAATCAACTGCAACTTTACTGTGACCAAAATCCATTTCTTGGCATTCCTGGAATCCAGGAAAATGGCTTCATCTGGAAGGATAGGGAAAAGCTCTGTAGGAATCCTACACTTTCCTTCAGTCTGTGTTGCCTGTAATCAGGAGTCCTAAATCCATGTATCCATGCATGATCCAGCTTGTGACTTGATGTAAAACAACCACTGAAACAATGGATGATTTTTATGAATATGTTGGCTAACATATATGGAGATGTGGCTACTGCATCTCGGATAACTGATGTGCAACATGATGTTAGTGACAGGTCATTGATGCCAAATGAATGACTGTCATTATTTAAATTGCAGCAGCATTTATGAACTGCTACTTGGATGTTAGAACAACCTTAAATCATTTGAATTTGCTGGCTCAGGTATAATATTGATATAGCCACTATAACTGAATCAAGAATTCCTGGAAATGCAGAAATGTTTATTGATGCATCTACCAGTTCCCCTAGTTACAAATCTCATTATTCTGGAGGTGAAAGCAGGGAATAAGGTGTAGGTGTACCCTTTAAAGGAAAGATCTCTCCGAAGCATTACCTAATTTTGTGTCTCCCTCTAATAGAATTAGTTTGGTGGAATTTAAAGGCACTGTCAATCTTTCTCTTGTCACTGTTTATGCATCAACTAATGAACATCCAGATGAATCCAAGAACACCTTTTAGGATGACTTACAAATGGTCTTATCCAAAGTACCTAAAAAGAATGTGCTGATTGTAGCTAGTGATATAAACACAGAGACTGCAACTGATCATTTGCCGTGGTCTGATGTCATGGCTGAACTTGTCCTTTTGGGACAAGTTCAGCCAATGACAACAGTGTATGATTTTTGAGTTTTGCAGCAAAACAATAATCTGTTAATGGCAAACTCTTGTTGCAGGCATAGGACAGACCACAAGATCACTTTCTTTTTAAATGATGGTAAAACACATAAAGAAATTGATCATTTTTTAATTTCAAGGCACTTTAAGTCTTCAATTCAAGATGTCAGAGTGAAACAAGGTTCAGTGATTGGATCAGACCATAGTTTGGTTGTTGATTAGGTTGCTTTAAGGCTGCAGAGTTGTAGGAAGTCTAACAGAAAACAAAATCTAGACTGAATCTTTTGGATTACAATGTTGATGATGATGATGATGATATTGAAAAAGATTGGGCAGTGATAAAGAAGGTGTTAAATGAATCAGTAAAGAGTGTCTGTTATCCAAAAGAGCTAAGAAGAAAGCATTGGATTTCAGACAACACATTTTGACTTGTTTCAGAGAGAAGAAAAGCTGTGCAGTTGAAAAATAAGGAGGAGTTAAGTCTAGGCTTGCTAATGATGAGAATTGGTATAATGAGAAAGCAGCTGACATGGAACAGGCTACCACTGGAAATGGTAGGAACTTATTTAAACCTTGTGACCCATCACAACTCAAGGATCTTCTGTAAATGAGAACATTAGGGATTCAAATGGTGACACAATTTCAGGAAAGCAAGCAAAGCTTGAGGCTTGGGCAACTTATTTTGATACATTACTCAATAAAGATGACCCGTAGATTCTACATCCAGAACTTCTTAATAGCAGCAGCAGACATGATGAAGAATTAAAACTCCCAAATCACTGCCCTTCTAAGGAAAAAATAAAAACTGCAATCAAGAATCTGAAGAAAAGAAAGTCAGGGGGTGTTGATGAAATTCCTCCTGAAGCAGTGAAGCAAGCTGGATACCCACTTGTAAAGCACCTGCATAAACTTTTTCATAAAGTTTGGAAATGTGAAAAAGTACCACAAGATTGTAAGGATGCCATCCTGGTGCCTGGGTTCAAAAAAGGAGATTGGAAGGCCCATGAAAACTTTAGGGGTGTAAAGTTACTAGCAGTCACTAGTAAATTAGTATCTTTGATAATTAGAAGCAGGAAATCTGATTTGTACAAAGCTATTCTGCAAGAAAACCAAGGTGGATTTAGAAAAGGATGCGATACCCATGGAAGAGTGTATGCCATGTGTACTTGGCAATCTACTTCAGGATGATACTGTTGGAAAAGTGTCTGAGAACTTGTAGTGTTATGGAAAACTCCCCCTGAATTTTCTCACAACTGGAAAATTGTACTCTCAGCCTTACAGACAGTTGGTCTCACACTATCAGCATCAGCCCACAAACAGTCATTGCACCTAAAAGGACTAGTGCCCCTGGGTGGATAGTCAGAATGCAAAATCTTTGCTTCTCTTTACAGAACTGTCACTTTCAACACCCATTGAATTAACCACTGTAAAAATGCTACAATTATTCCTTGGAGCCTACAAGTTTCTTAGCAGAGTCATCACGAACTACTCATCCTTACTCTCACTACTGGAGACCCTCATTGCAAGTAAGGCATCCCAAGATAACATTTTATGGAATGAAGAAATAAATGACATATTTCATCAAGCACAACAAAATCTCCACAATCACAAATTCATCACACTCTCAAAGCCTGATGATCAACTGGTTAATCACTGATGGTGCTGTTAAGACACAAGGGCTAGGGTCAACATTGTACATCCACCATAAAGGCAAGATTCACATTCCAGTGCTGAGCTAAACCAAAGACAACTTATTTTTTTAGGGAATATTGAGATTGGAATGGCATGGACTCATGCATAATTGTGATCAAGTGAATAGCTTGGAAGTAGAAGATGGGAGGGTAAAGCAGCTTAAAGGGGAGTTTTCTGATGTGTTTTTTAAGGGTTTCAATTGTCTGAAAGGCTTCAAAGTTAACATTCCTGTGTCATCTGATGCCCAATTGAAATTCTTTAAAGTTGAGCTATTTACATGTGCCTTGTGGACTAGAGTTGAGGATAAGTTAGGCAAGTTAAAGAATTGGGGAATTTGATACCATATGTCATGTTCTAAATGGGCAGAGTATGTGTTATTTGCCATTACAAGTTTTTTTTCATTGATTCTCACCTTTCCACCAACCGTATTCCATGAAATATGACCAAACATGGATTTACACTTTTTATTGATAGGTTTGGAGCAGTTCCTACAGGACATTTGGTAATTCCAAAAGAGGAATATGGGAGTGTAAAGAAGGACATAAGTCTACTTCAACATCATGATCATAATTGGATAATAAGTGTAGATTTGAAGATGATAATTTGTAATTTTAGAGTTGTGGACAGGATCTAACCAACCTACTTTTATTACAGTCTGGTGGCCTACCATTGGTCCACCATTGTAGTTTTATGGTATTTGGTATATGTAGTAGATGGCCAAATCAATTTAAAATTTGTACATAATCCTGCAAGAGCTTTAGAAGAGTTACTGGCCTACATGGACTAAAGCCGCCACATTGTCAATTAAAAAGGTGGTTTGAAAGTGACTAAGTATCATCACATGAATCTCTCCCACCTACACTTGAGACCACTTTAAGCTATACATTCATCAGTAGGAAAGAGTATGGAACTTTAAACCAAGTGAGAGCCAGAGCTGGAAGGACAAATAACAAACTTAGGGGTTGCCGGGCAGCCCTGCCTGCCCTTGTGGAGAACCTGAACAAACAATGGATCATATACCATGAGACTGCAAGCTGAGTTCAAGTTGCTCCAATAAAGATCTTTTGGAACCAAATAATGCCACCCTCCAGTGGGTCCATTGGTGAAATGAAAACATATGATGAAGATAACCACATCAATATTATCTTACCTTTTTTGCCTTTTTTATTCCATGACAATTTTTGTATGCTAAAGTCACTTTTCAAATTTCTTCCTCAGACATATTTTTAAATGGTAATGTTTAATTGCTTGATAAAATCAGTAACTTTTACCTGCAGTGTGAATGATTGAATGATTAACATAATCATTATTATCATCATCAGTCATAATTTACACTTTAGCATCCAGTTTTTCTGGCAGTGTTCGTTTGACAGGTTTTTGTATTTGACTCCTTGTATTTTAAATGACCCAAGTAATGTTTTCTCTCCACCTTACAATATAGCAATCTTTCTAATGTCCGCTAACCGTTGCCACCATAGAACACCTAAAAATCTGAAAACAGGTAAAAAGTCTGCCTCCCAGCTGTAATTCTAACCACACCTGCCTGGTTTACATGACCTCCAGTACTACTAGTATTATAAAAACTCATGGAATTTATCATATACGTTAGGACTTTGATTCCATATTACAACAGGATTTTGTGGACAGTTTGCATTTTCTAATCGTTTTCTATGCTTTAAGCTCTGTAGTTTTTAGCTTCACCTTGGTACCACATCCCTGATAAACCCATTTCTCACAAACATTGGAACAAATAAAGTTTTAATCCTGTGACAAACCAGGAATGCTTGCCAGAACTTCTAACAGGTACTATATCATCATATCTTTTTTTTTACGTTTCACTCTATATTAACACCATTTACTAGAGTATGTATCTTACAATATTCACACAAGCACTTTTTGATTCCACATTCACGTTTCACATCCTGATTTTTTGACGTTATACAAAAATTTTTCGATTGGAACCATATCTTCAAGATGTAGAAGCACCTATAAGCCTTTGCACTAAATGCGCAAGGCAGAGTGCCAACCATCATCAGGAATAATGGTGGATTTGTTTTAGCAACATATTATATAGTAACCGTATGGGAGTTTAGCGATATATAACATGGTATACATAAGTAATATAGATATATTTTTTTCTTCATAGGGCAGGATTTGTTTTGTCAGGAGCAGGAATTTTCTACCTTTTGAAACCATGGATGGATAAAAAAAGGGTAGAAAGCAGAGAGAACTACAACTAAGAAAATCACAAGAGGATTTTCATCATTACTTGTTGTAATGTGACAGAGGAGCACCAAAACTTTTAGTTGAAAAAAAACCAAAAACCTCTGGTATCATTCATGGTGGAAATTAGTGAGTGGAATGGTGTTGTTCTTGTATTCAGAGGAGTCTCATTTGTATTCCAAGTCATGTTTGGACGTTTTAAGCAACTCCAGGTCGGGACAGCTTTGATTACAAAGCATAGAACGTAATGAATGGGATATATTTATGTTGAATTTCTGCATGTTTTAGAAAGATCTTGTTAACAAATTATAATTATGACAGTAAAATAGCCACCAGACGTCGTGTACATGTTATTTTTAGGAAGCAGGAATTAATGTAAATATCTAACTAAATGATACTATTAAATGATACTATTAATAGTGACTCATTGACCCTTTAGTAATACAGTACCACGACTTATAATGTGTGAATTTGTTGCTATAAAAAACCCCCAATTTTTCTAGCCCTTTCTTTGTTCATGAGAGCCCTTAAGAAAACATTGATTCAAACTGTCATTGCTACCTGGGAAAAGATTGTTTAATAGCCATTCTGGAGTTTGATATCAAGTACACAGCTGACAGGGTCTCAATTGTCTTTGTGTGACAATCATACAGTATGTATTTTGCTGTATTAATTTAGCCTTTAAAGAAATTGTCAATCACGAAACTATAAAATAAATTAGGTATTGTTCTAGGCAATGTTAAGTTGTAGGTTATGACAACCTAGAATTTTTCAGTTGCTCCCATTGCAACTTACTAAATATACTTCTTATTATGGTGTGTTTACTTTTTTATTGTTTTTTCCGTACACACACCTTGAATCTGGCAATCCTGACACAGTAGATTAACAGTCCGTGGTGTTTAAAACACCTGAAAATAACAAGCATGGAAACTACTGCCACTTGTATTTTGCGTGGAAGTTTAATAAAGGTGGAATACTTTTACTTTATTATTTAATTGGACCACAAAGTGAAACTCTTCGTTTGAAAAGGAATTTCTCACACCGCTCCGGAGCCAACAGTGGAGATATAACTAATATTTTTGATTTCTAAAGAAATCTGGACAAAACTAAGATAATTTAAAGGAAAAAAGCAGACGGAGGAGATTGAGAACCACAACTAAGAAGACAACCCAATTATTTGATCCTCATTTTTAGGTATTTCCGAACGTAAAAATATCTAATACAACAAATAGAGATGACATATACATAACACCTCCCTTTTACGTTTATAAACGTTCATAACATAACATGTTATCAGGCCAACTTAAATATTTGCCCCTGTTGCCTCAGTTCAAGGCATCATATTCGATTGGTCGTTTAGGGGTATACTTTCGACCGTAGCAAGATCTCTTTGAAATAGGTTAACCCATATTTTCCTCCTTCCATACTTACCTTCCCATACTTATCTTCCCATACTTATCTTCCCATACTTATCTTCTCATACTTATCTTCCCATACTTATCTTCTCATACTTATCTTCCCATACTTATCTTCTCATACTTATCTTCCCATACTTGTCTTCTCATACTTATCTTCCCATACTTATCTTCTCATACTTATCTTCCCATGCATATCTTCTCATACTTATCTTCTGGTCACCCATAACACGATTTCGTCTGGCGATCAGTTTCGTGATATCTTAACGTCTCCGAGTTATTCGCCGGAGAGAGGTCGCCTTCCACGATAACAGGTATTTTAAAATCGTNATCTTCTCATACTTATCTTCCCATACTTATCTTCTCATACTTATCTTCCCATACTTGTCTTCTCATACTTATCTTCCCATACTTATCTTCTGGTCACCCATAACACGATTTCGTCTGGCGATCAGTTTCGTGATATCTTAACGTCTCCGAGTTATTCGCCGGAGAGAGGTCGCCTTCCACGATAACAGGTATTTTAAAATCGTGATTAGGCAGTGTAGAGGAGGAGAACTCATATAGTCTAAGAATAAATTACGATTTCAGCATATCACGTTTCCATTATCCATTTGAATTTCAAAGGCCCTCGGCTTTGTTTCTTTTATGGTATTTCCCCTCAGGATCCACTCCTTAGTCCTCTCACCTGAAATCGCTATACGTTGGTTGGCTGAAAATGTTTCATTTGAGCATTTTGTTAATTCATCCTATGTTATCTTGGCTGATTGTCGTTACACATGTATTGAAACGGAGAAATCTCTTCGAGATATCCTGATTTGGTCTATAACACATCTTTATTAATCTTTCCTCTGACTTCACTGTGGACTCTGCTGATCCATTTGATGGCATATCGTAAGCTGCTGGTGTGACGCAGAAACGGTCCTTCTTTTGCAAACTGACTGAGGCTGTGTGATGTTTACTGGAGTCCGTTATCTTTAACTGAACAGCTGGTATCCCATGTGTAGAGAATGCATTTTTCATTGCCAGAATTATGTATTCTGACGATGTTGACTTTAATTCATACATTGTTTAGTATTCTGCGCAGAACCATTTTTAACTTTCTCCTTTAGTACTCGCAGGATTGGATCCTTTGCTGTTGATCACAATAATTCCTTGAATCCGTTAGTTTGACGCTGGCATATTTTCAACAATGAAGTTGAAATACAAAGTTAACCCCCGTTCTGTTACTCCTTGAGTTTATGATGGTCGCGACACCGGTACACGAAATAGAGCATCAGCATCAACTTTACCTGGTATATGACATGCTGAAAACCTATATCGCATCAGCCTTATTCGAAATCTCTGGATACCCAGTGACACGTCTGCTAAACATTTGTGATTTAGAATGGGTACCAAAGGCTTGTGATCTGTAGTCACTTAATAATGTTGCAGACCTTGGAAGTAGTTCGACATTCGCTCCATTTTCCATGCCACAGCTAGCATTTCAACAGCGATATGGCAATAACACTGGTAAAAAGTATTTTTGTACGTAGCATATGACAACTGTTTCAAGAAAATTCTGACCCACTGAATTCGGAAATGCCCATAGTTTTTTCTTGTCGGGTCTAATTTTTTAGATGTGGCACTTATATGGTACATATTTTGTAAAAGGTATGGTACATTTTTCCTTTTTTTCAACTAACAATAAAGGACAGACATGGATATTTTATTTAAAGAAATGCTACGCTAACTAGAAGTAATAACTTGTAAATGTTTAAAATAGGACAATTCATTGACTTATAACCAGATAAAAGACGAATACTTGGAATGTACAAATGTGTATTCAACAGCGGAAATTGGCAAAATTCCTATTTTGAAACAGTGTTGTAAATGTATATAAACATACTGAGGTTAGAGATATAGAGTATTTTACACGTAGAGGCAAAAGGGAAAAAGAAGAACGTCATCATATTAATCATGTGGCAGGAAACTTCTTTTTTTGTTTTTCTTACAATGCTGACCTCCTGGGCAGCCCCTTTTTATTGACCAAGAGTTGTCAACCATCTTGTGTTGGTCGCATCTCCCTTGGTATCTGGTGGATTTCTTTCATGGCCTGGTGGAAATTCTCATTTTGTTTGCCACTGATATCTCCAAGGTTATTTGGGAACACATCTAAGTGTATTCTCAGATAAGCGCTTAGTCTCGAAGCTATTAGCTTTGCACCTAGTTTGAATAGATTTAGATTTCGTACCAAATCGTTTAGTCCGTACTGATTGAAACGACTAGGAAAATAGCCTTCTATTCCCCAATTTTCGATTCATTTAAAATAGATTATGAACTACTTGTAGACAGAAGCTCTTTAAATTCTGGTATGGGTAGAATGTGGCAGAATGTGGAACAGGGATGGGAGCAGATTCCAGATGAAAATTTACAATTTTCTTTAGTTGTTATACTCGTAAATCCTGCTGTTTTCGTCAAACAAAAATAGCAGTCGGTGGTGTGATCTTTAGGCTCTCTCCACATCATTGGTATTCCAAGGAGAAATATCTCGTTTACCATTTGTCCATGCATTTAATATTGTGTAGCACGTGGCGCAGACTATGTGAGGAACCCAGGGTTTGCCCAGATCTCCTACTTTAAGCTTGTCCGGCGAAAGCATCTATACTTCTTTTTCCTGTCTTGCAGTAAATCCCCACATATGTGACAAAATATATCGGGTTGGTTGCGACATTTCTCCGTGGACCACCCATCGAATCTAAAAGAAAGGAATAATGGAAAATCAATAACCAGCAGGAATGTTTACAAAAATATTAACATAGTACTAGCTCATTGGAAAATAAGTTAATCCTATAAATGTCTAAAAAACGCTGAATTAGTGATGCGTTTTCTTATCCAAAATATTTCCCATCAACTTTATTCTTGGTACTAGCATCATTAGGACGGGTCTCGTTTGATGGTATCTTCGAAGTAGTGTAAGATGGAAGTTCAGTTTTAGATAGTTACTGCAGAGTGAGACCTAAAACGGTCCTGTTACTTATGCAATAATCATCTCACTTCAAAAAAATTGATAGTGCTGGGATTGATGGCAAGTGGCGAGTGAAGACACTGATAGGGATTTTCAATTTTCGCATATTTGTTTCCGTGCTTCCTACCTATATTTTTTCTGGTATCCGGTGAATTGCCCTCCGGAAAGATGCCCCCGGAAGATTGGCACCCCGGAAAATTGCCCCACAGAATCACGTTTACTTCTGTCATCGCTTTTTCTAAGAGAATCGAAAACGGTATAATCCGTAGAATAGTATAAATTTGATCAACTTGGAATTTAACGCAGTGTAAGTTGTTATGTTATGAATGAGAATTATCATTTTCATCATTTTTCATATTATCATTTAAAGGCCCTGATTTTAAAAACATCTCAGACCTCTTAAGTAATCAACTACAACATATGGACCAATATAATATCCTATTGACCTTATTTAGAATTTCTGTATTTTTTCTTA
>RDPX01000156.1:0-24495 GCA_003991215.1 Morbakka virulenta
TTTTATATATATATATATATATATATATATATATATATATATATATATATATATATATATAAAGCTTTCGATTCGGTTATCCGTATTAAAGTGCTCAATACATAAATGCAGAGCGTAATATAAGATATGATAAGTTGGAAAGAATCAAAAAACTACACAGTCCATTTCGACAAGACTTGTCGAAATGGACTGAGTAGTTTTTTGATTCTTTCCAACTATATATATCTTTTATATATATATATATATATATATATATATATATTATTGTGACGAGATTTTTAACTTAATTCCATCTGTGAAAAATTGCACAATGGATTTGCTTTCCAAAGAGAATAACAAATTCGTAAATCGCCTAATTAAATTACTAGAATTAGAAATCAACCTACCTTTTGTAAATATATGGCAATATCTTCATTATTCTATTACGCTGCACGTACGCCCACCCTATAATAATGCATTTCGGCCTATACCTGGCTATAGCCCCACTGGGCCTTTAAGCGCGAAGCTTTTTTCCTTTTGGATGAGGATGTAAAAACTACATCTTATCCCTTTAACTTTTTCTCTTTCAACAATATCTTTGACTATAAATTCTGCATTTAAAAGATATACATCGGTTCCTTCTAGAACATATTTACATGTGCTATCTAAGCCATTTTCTCTCTTGTTTTCTCTCTAGCTACAGATAACAGTTTTGATTTATTCTTTTGAGTTTACTGAACAACAACAATACCGCGAAGGTCCCTGGGAACATGACCAACAATAGTTTCATTCTTTAAAGTTTTAATGGAACAATTATAGCAACGGTTATCTGGTTCAGGAGAACAGATCAATTCTATAACACAGGCGACCAAACTTCTTTATTAAAACGATGTATATTTTGTTTTCTGATGCTCTTACTTTTATTCGAACTGTAAAAGTTGCAACAGCAGGGTGTGAGAAGTTAAGATTTAGTGCTTGTTAACCGCACGAGTTTAGAATCAAGTGACGAATATAAAGTTTTCGAACTTCCGACGACCATTATTTTTACTGACTTGAAGAAAGCACTGAAAGCAACATATCCAACGGGAAAGAAAGCTGAGGGATCAAAGGGAGGAACAATGAAAAGGGATATGATGTAAGATAAGTACCATGGTCTGTTCCAAAAAAAAAGAAGGCCAGGGTACATTTTAAAGAAAAGAAAAGTTCGCTTATAATGGACACTGCAATATTGCACACAGGCGATAAAGTTGTTCTAACTTTTCAAAACCGTGAGACAAATGCCAAGTATATCGACAGTGGGATAACCCCACTACTTGAATTCTAAGATATCCACGATAATAGATCTCTTAAAGAACACAAAGAACAAGGAGAACAATAACAAAAACAAGATAACGAGAAAGAAGATAAAGAAATCTTCAAAAGCGAAGATGAACCTTACACTAATATTAAAATTGATTAACTGCAAAATTGTTAGTATTCTTAATACGTAAAATTATACAAAAAATGATATATATTTTATTTATTTTGTGGGCCCACTTGTTGACTATTTTTTTGAGGTGAGGATATTTAAAGGCCGTTAGACCTATATAGGGGAGCATTTTTAGAAATGGAAAATTAAAAAAAAAAATCCGCAAATAGGCCCATATGGTATAATGCGGTGCGATAGTGTACAGTGTTACTTCGACTGATTTTTCATTGTTTTTCGTGATGTAGATAATGTTTGGGTTTTTTCTGATATTACTCAGTTGAAAAAAGAGACAAATATATACAGAAACAAAAATTATTTTGGTTCTTGTTTTGACAAATTTGGTTTGACAAAAATTCAGGCATCTCAAATGTGTTTTCATTATCCCTTTGAGGTGTAAGAAAAAAAGATGTCAAAGAAGAAAGTCATTGTACAATTAAGAACCAGAATAGCCAAAGAACATTCTTAAAAATTGGAACTTTAATGTTGGTTGATTTAGTAAGTAACCAGCATTTTTAGATATTCTTTTTTGATGATTCATTGCGAAATAGTTCTTGAAATTTTCTTATTTCCTGCCATCTATGCATTTCCTTACAATAATACAGGCGTTGGTTTGGTATTTTTCTTTGAAAAATAATGCAGATGATACTGCTGTATTTCCTTTCCAGGGAGTGAAGATTAAACGTATTGGGATTTTGGTGGTATAAAATAGAGAAAATTAAGAGGGACAAGACTACCGTTATTAGAGGATCAGTAATAAACAAATTTTTACACGTGCAGAGCTTACCACTCCCACGATCATCTCAATTCTAACTTCATTAACCTCGCCTTCGACTACAAAAAAACAGATAAAATTAATTTTCATTTTCAATTCTAATTCTCATTTAAACAGAAATAATGAGTGTGGTTGTCAGAAATTCTTCATATGGATCTCATCTCCAAGACCCTCCGTTTGAAGACCCTTCCTCTTGGGTTGGTCTGCAGCCAAACCTCAAACACCTCGAGACCCCTGTCCTGCATGGTTGGGCCTTATAGCCAAATACTATTCTTTTAGAATATAGAAATAGAATATCTTCTGTTTCTTTAATCTTTTCAGATCCTAGAGGATAATCATTATGAAGATCACATAATAATCTAGGATACTCTAAATCAACGTCTGAAGTCTAACCTTTCTTCATCATACTTTGTTAGGTCTATCCTACTAACCGGTTTTTCAGATAACCATTTAAATCCTCTTGTAGGTAGATATTGAGACATAGCCCAACCGTATAAATTGTTGCGTCTGACTACATAATATATTTTGAGAGTGTCTTCTCATTATATTCTTTCATGTATTTCTTATTTGCTATACCATATCTATTAGTTATATATGAAATACCACTTTGTATTCCTTTTTCAAAAAATTGATAAGTACAACTTTTCTCGTCATCAAATTTAATTGTTGTTGTTCATTTTCAAAAACTTCTGATATATACTTAAAATATTCTTTTGGTAGGTTACTAACTGACTTATCAAGCCTTAAACTCATCAACTAAAAACTATCAGAGAAAGTTGAATAATTATCAATCATAAAAGCCATATATTTTTCCATGTTATTAGGTAAAACTTTGAGATTTAATTCACAGTTTTTTCCTTTTTTTAAGAGAATTATTTTTAACTATTTCTCCTTTATTCTGCATTGCAAAATGACTATCATTTAGATATCATTTAGATACCCTTTTAGATTACGAAAAATGTAGGATCAATTTTTAGCTTAAGGGTACAATAATCATGTGCCAATCCTCTATAATTACCTAGTACGTGAAAACGATCTCGACCTCTAATATCTTTATCTTTTTTTTACAACTATGACATTTATCTGCTTTTTGAAATTCTTTTTCATCATTTTTACTCATTTTAAAGGGGTTTTTTTCCCTTAGTAATGCTCTTACAATATTTAACATCTTCAAGCATTTGTTGTAAAAATTAGTAAACACATATTCACCTCTATATTATATATAATTCTGTTGGTTTAGTATATTCATCATCATAACAACATACTATTTTTTAACTATATCCACAATCTGTATGTTTTTTATATAATTCAGTAAATGATTCGTTATTATTAGATTGCCATCCTTATAGTTTTTCTGTAATGGTCCAAAATCTGCGTAAACAGTAAATGGTACTGGTAATTGTTCACGTTAATGCTGAAATTTTAAAACATTATCATTATCAGGCATTTCAATAAATTAAGCACCATGGCTTTCAATACAATATATTTGATAATTATTTAAAACTCTATCAGAACTGATGCATTGTAAACAATGCATACAGACATTTTTTTATTCTTATTCTTCATTTGATTATACAATAAATTATTAAAAGTTTAACAACATTAAATTCATTTGATCATTAAATTTTTCATTTGATATATAAATTGGATGTACATGGTTATCTTCATTACCAAATATATTTATTTTACTATTATTTTGTTTTTCAATCTTGTTTTATTGTCTAATGAATTTTTACTGGAAATATAATTCCACTGTAATCAAGTTATTTTTGAAAAAAACGTTATAACTATTTTTAATATTTTGAAGCGATTTTTTCTGTGGGTTTAAAAATCTTATATGAGACCTAAAAAGCAATTATTTTTTTTTATTTCTCAAATTAATAATACATTTTTTATTATATGATTCTGTTGGTAATATTATGTAAGACGTACCTTGTAAGGGTCCATATTTGACGATATTTAAATCATGACCATTGATTTCATCGATAGTTCACAACGAACCATAAGAAATCCATTTTGCAACTTTAGTTAAAATTAGTTCTTGTAATTTTTAAAACAAATTATCTAATTCTATATTGCTTAATATTCTTTCGGCTTTATTATTAAGATTATTAAGAAAATTACAAATTTGTAATAAAATTATTTAGAAAAAGTAGCTGATAATAATTTCAATATATTATCATTTATTTTGTTAATTGCATAAATATGCTTGGCCTACTATAGTTAATCACAATAATAATAATTATTATTATTATTATTATTATAAAAGAGCCTAATACATTAATCATTTTAAAACCTGTACTATGATAAGGGTATATAAGCTATATAAAATATTGTATGGTATATTCTCTTTTGATGTCACAATTTACTTGAATAGTTGAATTTACTTGAATTAAATTGTAAAAGCAATATGCTACTGCTTCTACAGTTAATAAGACTGTAAAACTTCAAAGTAAATTTTTTACTCCAAATATCATAAGCGAGACATGAATTGAAATTATAAAATCACATAACAGCTTGAAGTTTTTCATAAAATCCTGTCTGTGTAAGCTATAAATCACTTTTTTACTTAATAAATAATAGATAACATTCTTTTTAATTGTTTATTTCATGACAAGATTATCTTATTCTAAAATCAAAGAAACCACGTGATGTAATACACAATGAATCTATTCCGCTTTTATGACGTCATTAGAAAGATTGTAGTAAAATCATAGTAGAATTTATTTTTTTTATTTGAAAATGTGATTGATAATTGATAGTCATTATATGATTTAAGTCAGTAAAGCATAAAATATGTTTGTATTACTGTGCTTTATTAATATAAATAGAATCGTTTTGAGATGAAATACATCAATTGTTATTTTGCCTGTATTATTAAAAGGAAATATAAATGTAGTATAATAAAATTGCTTCTCGGCCTTTTGGCTAAGATCAAGTGTAGAGCTCTGGTCTCTCCTTTGTCCGGGCTTTGGCTCCAAGGCCCAACCATGCAGGACAGGGGTCTCGAGGTGTTTGAGGCTTGGCTGCAGACCAACCCAAGAGGAATGGTCTTCAAACGGAGGGTCCTGGAGATGAGATCCATATGTCGTGCATTTTATGGTGTCTTCCATGCTTTCTGCCCCACTTTTTCTGGATCTGTTGCTTCCTTTTTGGTCTTTCGTAGACGAATATCTGTGAAAGACAAAAATAGGCCCACTGTTTACCAGGGGCTCCATCAATGAGAGACCTAGTATAATAAACTTTTACCTTTAAATTATTTTTATATATAATAATAAAAATTATTTTTGACATGGTAATGAAAAGCGTATATTAAAAATTAATTGTGCCATTGTGTGTGAAACCAATACATTGAGTAAAATAGAATAGTAATTAAGAGTTTCTGGTACAGTTCACTGTCTCAGCACCCTCAGCTTATACTACCTACATTCTATTTCCCAGCATTTTAAATATTATATACTATCAGTACTACTCCTTTCTTTACTTCATAAAGGTAACAAAAAAACGTTGAGGCACAGTAAGCGAGATATCATATGGCCTTTATATAAGAAAACAATTATGTTCTTTGATACCAAACAAAGTAGTTTGACCAGGTGAAATAAATCTTAAATTTTACTTCAAAAGGTTTGGAAAAAGAGTAGCTGCATTTTTTCTCACTCCTCGTTTTATTCTAAAGTTTATTTCGATAATTTTTTACTTAGCAATTTTTAAAGATTTTCCCCCCGTCAATTCTTTTGTAAATGCTCTGGTGATTCTTTACAGGGTTTTCCTTTGCAAATAGATCGACTCTAAACTCTGTCACTATTAACTCAACTCTTAAGCTTTATCACTTTAAGCTCTGGTCTACATTCAATTCTGACAGTTGTCTTGAACGAGTGTGGCTCAAGAGTTATTATCTTCCTTTTCAGACGTAGCCTGGTCGAGTCTTGTTTTTTGTTATCCTGGGAAATTTCTACTGTTGCTCCTGTCTTCGAGAATTCTAGTGATCAATCTAATCCTGGTAAATATGGACCCGCCAATCTATTTTCCACTGCCTTTTCCTTACGCTCCATACACTTCGTGGTTTTTTGCCTTTTTTAGTTACTTCCCAAAAAGAAATATAATGTAGGTGTTTCTATGTATACCAAATTCGCCGATGACACGTTTGCCATAAATAAAAATTAAAATGACAGTAGTAAGTTCATGATTCACCTAAACAATCTTTCCCCATCCATGGTGTTTACTGCTGAAAAAGAAATAGAATAGTTGTTTACCATTTCTAGATGCTTTAGTAGAAAAAACTCCCGACTTGTTTTAGAAACGACGTGTTTCGAAAACCGAACTTTATTGGATATGTGCGTGGAACCTCCACCCAGTTAAAAATTGGTCAAATAAAAACTTTAGTCTACCATGGTGTCGTTATTCGCTAAGACAAAATTATGCAAATTTTGTTGAGTAATGGTTATGCTCACAATGTTTCAGAGAAAGTAATACGGCAGTGGCGTAGCCAGCTGTAAAAAATTGATCATGCTATGGACTAGTGACAAAGAAAGCAGGGATGGGCGCTTGCCCCCGGAAAGATTTTTGGGGCCACGCCCTTCAGAATGTAGGAAAATGCTTCTTTTTGGAAAACCATCCTAAAATAAGGACTCTTTGATGAGGAAATTATGATAAGCACAAGGCGCAATTTACTAAAACTCCTCCATGGAATCTGGAATGTTCCCAGATTTTTGTAAACTGGCAGGGAAAACCTAATCCAATGTGCTGTATGGTAGTTATTTAAGATACCAGTAGGTAAGAGATATCTGGCCATCACGATGTTTGGCGCTTTATGAAGGTATTAAAGAATAAGAAAACGAAATGTCAAACTCTCAATATGCTCGTAATCATTGGCAAAATCAAGTAAAAGAATATTTGGTGTCCAGGAAATTAGTCCCCACTCGCACAATTGGGAGCGAGATAAGCTCAAGCTCCTCATCAAGGGTTTGCCCATTATTGAAGTTTTCCATTTTTTTAATTTTTTTTTTGTGCAGAAGAAAACCATCCAGAGTTACCACAACAATATCAGCAGCTGGTAGGAAAGAAAACTGCATAGTTCAGGGTATTCCAAGATGATGGTGTCAAAATAACAGCAATAAATTTTTTAAATAACCAACTTCTTGCCTTCACTGTCACAGAGCCAATCTTTCCTATTGTGCCAACAATTTTTGAATACAGTCTTTACATTGTATTTCTAAATTTGGCATTGGCCTGCCCTTCTTGAACAATAATTCCTTTTTCGCTATCATTCCCCGAACCAAAGGATCTGAATAATAAACTAGAGACTGTCTCCCTCAACTGCAATCAGTTGGTTCATTGAAGGTTAATAGCAAATTCTGGGTGTAAAACCAACTGAATTCGGTAAAAGCACCTGGAAAAAAATGTTTCAAATACGGGCGTTTTGTTCCTGACAGCATGAAGAGAGACTCGCAAATTTCACACGTGCAGACGTATCAGCCAATGAAATCGCTTCTTGTTCTGCCAGGTTACCAAAGACTCCTGCAGCACAAAGAACATGTCGGGCTGCAAAGTAGTAGCGTATGGCCACATCTCTACATTTTGTCTCCTCAGCCAGGTTCCGAATTCCTCATCACAGTCGAGGACGGTGTCAAAACCTCCCTCCAGTCTGGTTGTTGGGTACTGGAGGACGATGTGTTTTGCCGTTTCCTGGATTCCACTGCACTGGAGACAGTCTGCAGTGTCTTTAAGTCGCCATTTGTACATGTTGGCTAATGTCCTGCCATGGCCTGTCAGCAGTCGGTTTGACGAGACCCATTGTTTTCTCGTGTTTTTCTGGACGCCTGGTAGTCTTTGAGCAGGGCCTTTAATAATTTCTCCTCCCGATGCTGTGTTCGCAAACCACAAGTCTCTCTATGCCTCTGTCATGTTGTAGCTCTCAAGTTCCGACTGGCAGAAAGCTCTTCTGCATTTTAATCTTGTTGTTTTGGGGGCATTGCTAACTACGTCTTTGAGAGGGGTGTCGTCTGTTGTTTTCTTCAATTTTATAACGAACTTTTGATTGGCACCCTCTCTCCTGACTTCTGGTGGTACAATGTAACTTAGTGTTGGGAGCCTCTGTATTGGCGTCGACTTTAGGCATCCTGCAATTATCCTCATGGATTATCTAAGTTTCAAGTCTATCTCTTTTCGCACGAGGACTTCTTGACCATACTGGGGCACAGTATTCTCCAACACTATAACAGAGTGCTAGTTTCGGGTTGCAAAAAGGTAGCAAGACATTTTTAGTGATACCAGTGACTCTGCAGTAGGTTTGGTACAACGTGAAACTAAGTACTTTATTAAACCTTGAAGGGTGAAAACTGCTTGGAAAATGCGTTTGTTCGTGCTCTCAGATTTTAGACAAGAATGCTTTTCCCAAGTAGTTTTGCTTCAGGAAAATGATTCCAAAGAACAGTGGTAGAAGAATCCACATTTTTTACACCGACCAGTACCACCGTTAGCTACACCACCGAATGCTGCACAAATTACTAGTTTTAAGCAGTTCCCTGTATACCTCTAACTACTATGGATAGGACTGGTTTCTACTAAATTTAAAAATAAAGGGCGATTTCCGATTGCTACTGTGCTACTGCACCCAAACTAATTTTTACCTCGCCAGCATTTCATCTTCGTCTAAAAACGATATTTTGCTTTGCCAAAAATTTAAGTACGTTTGTGTACGTGTTTTAGTGCCGGTGTAATGCCAGGCACGCAGGCCATACATTCCCAAGGCTAATATAGAGAATAAACAGACCGTGTCTAGTGTTTTTTAAAGAAGAATCGCGCGTTTGTCGAGTTAAACCAAAAACGCAATGCAACGGTACGAGCAAAATTGTGAATTCCGATTCTCCCACAACACAGCATTTCTTGCTACGCCGCGAATTCAGCGATAATTTCGAGATAAATCAGTTCAAAATAATCGGCAGAGTTAGGTCTACCTTTCATTTAGGAACAAGAGGCAATTCATGTTCAATTTTAATCATGTGCAAACGAAAAGAATGTTTATACTTCACAATTGTTGACGCGTGTGTGTGTTTGCAGGCCTGAACTCGCTCCATTCTTCGAGACGCACAGTGAACTTCCGGGAAAGTTTTATTGGGTCGAAAGGAACGTTGCGCCAAAAAGTTAAAATTGGCACCAGAGGTAGAGTTTTGAGAGTAATCACCGAAGGCGTTTTTCCCAAAAGACAAGTAAATTATTAAATCACTAGTAACTTACAAATTTTTTTCGTTGCTATCAACTATTGGTCACGAACTAAAACCCAACGATATTCTTTTAGGACTTTTTACTTACTTTGCGCTGTGATTTGAAAACTTTCAAATGCGAATCATTAAATTCGTCAAGGTCAATTCCATTGCTGTTTTGTGGCTTCTGGTTAATTTCTGTCATGTTATCCAAAATTTGCTCCCAATACCCAAGTTTCGTTTCCTCCGCCTTGACATCGACATTAACACGTGCTGTTTTTTCTTTTTGGGGCCGATTGGGTGTATTCAGTTTTTATCTTGAATACTCTTTTCATAATCGGATAAATTTCTAGTTTCGTATATACAAATGCAGTAAATAAATACGTTTTCTGGTTTCTGTATATTTTCCTCGATCTATTAGTTCATCCTTTGCGAAATGTTGATCAGTGGGTGAAAATTATAATCAACAGCTCCCTCTCTCCTCGCTCTTTAAAGATTTGCCCTTCAGAAATGATAATTGCTTTGCTGTTCTGCTCAATGTCAAACAAGTTTCATTTTTTGTTATCATGTTTGTGAATTCTAATTGCAATATCACCGTGCTCTTTTGGCTCATCTCTTGCATCAGAGAAATTCTGCAGCAAGAGGCGTCCACACGCTTATGTGGGTATAATGGCCACTTGCAGTTTTATATAGAAGTGTACACGTTCGTTTAAAATTCAACAAATTTACTCTCACTTTTATATCATAATTTCACGCATCCAAATCAAGTTAAATGACTTCTGATCGAAAGTTGTCGAGGTTAAGATGTTTTTACTTTCTTGACAAGATATGGTTTTTAAGCAATTGTGTCAAGAAGGCGTCATTTTTCGTCCAATTCATTTAAAGGTAAACAAAAAATAAGAAAATGAAACAATCAAATGTTAAGATGTGCTGCGGGACTCTTTGAATTTTAGTTAAATTTTAAACGACAGCTTTACTCTGTACACTGGCATGTCAGTTCTGCATCTCGCACAAGAAAGCAAGCATCTGCTTGTCACCACTAGGGCAGCAATCAAATGATGTTCTGTTTAGTTTTTCGTCGATTTACAGTTAGAGACTGGTTTTGGAACAAACATTGCGTTTGTTGCTATTAAGCGATGTAACCTAACAAAAGCTGCTGATGTTGCAAATGATGTAGCAAGAACATCATGGAAGACAGGTTTAACGTCTTGCATGAACAGAACAGTATATTGAAGAATAAAAGTTGGAAGCTATTGATTTTGAGATATTGCATAACAAAAGGCAACTGTAACAGTTAATTTTAGGTCTATGTGTACGCAAGTAAGCATTTGGACTTAAAAGGTACTTAAAAGTACATTGTCTTTATCATTAGAGCATAAGCAGAACTGCTTGCTCGTCATGACCGCTTTCACTATTCCGACAACTGTACCTTCCCCCACTGCAACTATGCAGGTATAAACGAAAAAAGTAACATGAGCAAAATGAAGTCATAAAAATTATATTTTCAGAGTGTTCTTTCGCATTTCCTTTCTTTCATAACATAAAAGAACAGTTACTTACATAGCAACCGTTACAATTTCTCGCAGAAAAACAACAATGCACGTCTCATATCTGGGTCGTTATATTTTAACACATAGTCTACTTCCTTCTGTTCAACAACTTTCCAGATATTGGCTGACTCCAATTCAGCAATTTTTTTGGCAAAGCCAAATGAATAATTTTTATAAGCATCGCATCTTACAGTAAAGACTATAGTTGCACCTAAAATAGGAAATATTGAAAATTTGAAAGTCATAACAAGTACTACCAAAACACTCTTCAGCTGTAGATCCCACAGGTTTCTTACTACCAAACTTTACACACTATACTGAAAATTCAATATATAAAAATAATATAAATTTAATATAAAAATATTGATATATTTTTAAAGTTATGTAGAAAACGTCTGAAGACGTGTCTAAGTATACACATCTTCCTAAAAACACCATGTTAAATATGAAAAACCACACGGGGGTTTAGGTCTTGGCGAATAGGTTTGCCAGGGGTTATTTCGTAGGGGAAGGAAGGCCATGCACGCTTCTAATGGAATTTTTTTCTTTCTAGAGTAACTTATAAAAATAAAGTAACGAGTTAGGCCATCGTGTGTATCTTATATATATATATATATATATATTATAAATATATATATACTTTTTATATATACTATTTATATATACTATTTATATATACTATTTATATATACTATTTATATATGCTATTTATATGCTATTTATATATACTATTTATATATTTATATAAACAATAACAACAAACCAATCCTGTAACTGCAGAACAAAATGTCAATTCCCTCTTCCAGGAAAATGCACTACACCAAACGTCATCTACAAGGCAACAGTATCATTGACACCACCCACAGGGACACCAACACCACCTAACATCGAAAAGGCATACATAGGATTAACCGGAAGGCCATGGAAACACATATTCTCAACATAAATTATCATTCAACCACAGTAAATACAAACACAGCACAACACTATCCAGTTTCGTATGGGATACAAAGGAAAAAAAACCGGAAGAGCACCCGAAATGTCTTGGCCTATCCTAAAATCAGCCCCCCATTACAACAACAGCACAAAAAGATGCCTCCTTTGTATCACTGAAAAAATTTCCATTATAACATACACCATCAAAAAACAACTTCTCAACAAAAAATCAGAACTTATTTCAAAATGCCGACACGAAAACAAATTCCTCCTCCGCAACTTCATACCCAATGACTAACCACATGGGACCTCCTTTCTACCAAATCTACCCAATTGGAAAATAAATCACTCTTTAGTAATCTTAAACCGTATCCACATGGGACTTCCTTTCTTTCTTCCTTTCCCATTAACACCTTGTAATACGTTACCACCTGTAATTTTTTTAATTATTTTTGATGAGCCGCCTACTTTATTTGTTTATAAAAAGCATGTACAGTATTTGTAGCATTATTGCCCGATGATCGAAATATCGTGAAATTATTAGTTGCAATCATAGTTCTTATTTTTCGTGTTTTATCTTATCTTATACTATTAATATATATACTATTTATATACATACTATTTATATACATACTATTTATATATATATATACTATTTATATATATACTGCATGGAAGAATTACTNCTTAGTTTACTTCTGTAACATTCCTGAATTTTGAATATATGTCGTCTAGTATGATTTTTACCCAATTTGAAAGTAATCATTCTTTAGTAATTTAAAACCGTATCCACATGGGACTTCTTTTCTTTTTTCCTTTCTCAGAATATTAACGCATTGTAATACGTTACCACCTGTAATTTTTTAAATTATTTTTGATGAGCCGCCTACTTTATTTGTTTATAAAAAGCATGTACAGTATTTGTAGCATTATTGCCCGATGATCGAAATATCGTGAAATTATTAGTTGCAATCATAGTTCTTATTTTTCGTGTTTTATCTTATCTTATACTATTAATATATATACTATTTATATACATACTATTTATATACATACTATTTATATATATATATACTATTTATATATATACTGCATGGAAGAATTACTGATTCGGTACATAGAAAATAGAACTATGCAAACCAGGAAAAAATAAGAAATGCAATGACCGCTGCAAAAGATACGCAGTGAAGAAAAGAAATCAATGCATCGAAAGAGTTGTCAGATAATTATCAGAAACACTGGCTTAAGTTTTTCTGACAATTCAAGCAAGATCAAATACCTTTTGGACAAAAACGAATTTTGTAGTCACATATACTTTATATGTTTCATAATTCTTACACCCAACTATACAACTATTATCCACTAAAGTATGCCACAAATATGCCTACTAGCAAGTCCCATTAACGTTACTTATAGCAATTTTAAAATTTTGTATTGAAAAAAAATTACCGGGCTGCGGGGGTGTGCGAAGCTTTTTCTGTCTTGGTTTCCTTTCCCCCCCCCCTGGGGTCTTGTTGAACAGGTGAAGAGTGGCTTGGTTTTGAGAACAATTGAAATTGTGGTTCTGGTTCTTGGTAAACAGATTTCATCTTTTGGGATAAGTGCTTCTACACATCGACTATTGCATATTAGCGATTTAACATTTTGGCACACGTATATTGTTTAAAACCACTGACTTGTCTACCGAGAGTGCATCGCAAATACGAGCACGGAAAGAACAAGAACGACTAACTAAATACCTCTCTCGCACCAAAATACTGAAAGTATTTCAGGAACGATTAATTATTAATTCCTTATTTATGCTATTATCGCCGTTATTGTTGACGTTATCATATTATCATTATGATCATTATTATCATCATTTTGATTGCAAGTAATTTATCATTATTATTCTTACTACGGTGACGATGAAATTAACTTGTGTTGTTGATTGGCAACGAATATCAACAATCAACAGAGTCTGACTCGGAGCGATCTGGAGTTGATCATTGTCATGATAGTAATATTACCATTCTTATTGCCGTTATTATTATTAATGTCGTTAAATAATGATAAAGGCTGGTTCGTGGCACTGTACGATATTCTAAACGTGTACAGGACCTCCTGTAAAATAGGACAAATAGATGGCAAGATTTTCAAATTACTGTATTCGATATTAAAATCCTAAGAAATTAATAGGCCGAAAAAATGTAGTTACTGCATTTCTGGCAGAATGAAGGGCGAAATGCCTTAAATATACACGCTAAAAAAGTATTTGCTTAAAAGCAAAAAAATATCAACCTTCAGTTAAATACCTTTTTTCGCCATTTTCACAGCCTGGTCAAATCCACTTGCCTTAGCATGACCAACAGAAAACACACCAATGGAGACAACTAAATCATATGTGTCATCTGGAACAGAGAGATCTCCTTCACCAAGGCCTTCGCAAAACACATTTTTGTAGTATCCCCTTTTTTTAGCAATTTCAAGCATTTCTGAACTAATATCCAAAGCATCCACATTTGTATAACCATGATGACCAAGTATTTTTCCCACCTTGCCTGTGCCAGCACCAAGGTCCATAATTCGAATGTCTTTAGCGGCTCCCTTGGCTGCCATGAGTTCTAAAACCAGCGGCATCGAGACTTCAGCACTTACATTCCCAAAATCGTTATTTTCCTGTTAAAAAAAATATCGGAACATACAGTTTAAGATTAGTATTTTAAAGAAAATCAGTAAAGGACTCCGTATGTTTACTGCATTTATACATGGTTCTTCAGTACAATAGTTTTGTATTAATTCCTCAAGGTTGTATTCTGGGTCCAAATCTCTTCTTTGGTTAGTTACTTTCTCCAGATCTCGCTTTGGCTTCCTGTAGTCCACTAGCAAGTCTGCTTCTGAACTGGCTGGTTTTTTGTTTTGCGCTAAGGAGTACCTTGCGCCAGGTCATTTGGAAACTCCATTAATCTGGCACCCGTTCTTGCATCGTGAAAGGTCACACCTGGGGTGGTGCACCCTACCCTCATCTTATCCGGATCAATTTAAGAAACGTGTTTGTGCCTTGATAGGTCCAGGCGTTGTTGCTACTCTTTACCTTTCGTCTCATTGAAGGAATGTTCCTTGTATTGTCGTGAAGTATCTTCTGTGGCCATTACCGGCCAAAATGCTCCGACGAGTGTTTCTCTGAAACGGGCCAAGTTTGTTACATGCTTGGGTCTAGTCTCTCTAATTTTCTCCTTTCTTATGCAGTTTTTTCATCAGATCACTATATTGTGAACCTCTTTTGGTTTTCGAGTGCTTGCCTCAAACTAATGCTTTTGGAGATGTTTATGTGTGCAAGGTGAACTCTTCACCTGATCTTTTTCTCGAAGTTACAGATTTAGTAGCTTTATGCCTCGTATGGTTTTTAGGCATGAAAAAACGGAAAGAGAATAAATGCTGTACAAGAAGCAAATGGGAAAAATAAAAAGCACGAATGATGTGAAACAGGCCAGCGAACACATAAAAACATGCAATAATAATAGGTTAATGCGAGTAGAACGTCCAACACATGCTGGCATGTAAAACGGACGTTAAACGGAATATGATGATGATGATGATGAGGGAGAACACTTAATCTGTAGTAGTTGATATCTGGGGAAGGGGATTTTTCTAAAGGAATGGATACCAGTGGTTCATCTTCAGAAAACGACTTCTCTAGTGTTGTAGTTTCAAAACTATTTTCAAAACATCTATTATCCTACTGCTTGGCAAATGGAGTGGTGTTGACAAACATGGGTAAAAAACACTGACCCATGCTTCTTAAAATACCGTTTGGTTTTCAGAATTCTTTTCTGGTTGGTGAAAGAGAAGTCTACATTTCGAGGATGGTCTCGTCAGATTCTTTTCTCCTCTGTTTGGAATCCATGACAACCGTCCTTGTTGACTTAAGAATCCTTGCACACTACGTAACTCAATTGCAGCTCGTTTAACCCTTTCAATTACTATTTTGGTTGGTAATGGGGGTGGTAACGATTCATTAAGATATTCTGGCGAGATAGTGTTAATGAATTGTTAACTACCATGCCGAGATTTGTATTTAACAGTTTTTGCATTTTAGGTCCCTTGACCAAGGATGCATTGGCAATTGTAGCTTTATCAACCAACCCATCTCTGTAGCTGTTTTAACAATCGTCTACTGTTTTAACAGACGGAGCCAATTGTTCAGAGACCCCACATTAGATGGTAACAAAGTACATATTGTTTTTTTTTGTTCAAAAGTAATTAAATGCTTTCTGAATGCATAAATTAGTGCTTCGATATGCCTCTTAGTGCAACAATTAGCTTCATCATCTTTCTGGAAACCAATTATAAATCAAACATCGGCTAACTACTGCAGCAATTTTCCAGTGTCAACTGTCCCCCGTAACACACTAGAGTTGTCACCTAAGGGTGAGATCTATTCATTATGTACAAAACAGTAATAATAGTACAACAAAAGTCCTGCAACTCGTGAAAATCTATTCAAATGAAACCCTCGGTCAACCTTAGTGCTCTTTTGGCTTTGAACCTGGAACACTTCATGTTGTCACCAGTTGAAAAACGTACCTTCAGAAAGGTAGCTGTAGTTAACGACACAATATCTTATTAACAAGATTTATTTTGTCAAGAGCGTAAGCTAATGCAAATTACCTTGTAACTACGTTCGTGACTGCACTTGTCTTGAAAAAATTACATACAATTAATGCAGCTTTACTCTTGATTTTCTCTATATCAATCAACAGGGGTAGTACAAGTTACAATTAAATTACAAAAAAATGAAATCAAAATGATCTGGGCAAAATTTAATAAGATTAACTAAAAGTATAGTCAATATTATTCAACAGGGTGAAACCATTTTTCAAATTCAAATTGCCTGTAATTTTAGGAATATATCATGCCTTAGTTCCAATTGCTATTAATGAACCAAAACTCGTAATCAAACGGTAGTTGTTGAACTTGAGATCACAAGTACAACTTCCGTGCCACCCTTACTAATAAAGTTTAAAGTGCCCTGATTTTTATTTTCACTGGTGATCAGTTGGAAATAGCTTCGGAAATTTTCACAAGCATTTGTCGTCAAATAGTGTCAAAAAATGTTACTAAAGACTCGGGAGAAAGAAGAAAAACAAATAACCGAGACAGAGAGACCTAAACGTCAGTTACAAAAAAAGGAGATAAAATATACAGTAGAATCATTTTCTCCACCCCGCTTTTTGCAATCATCAAAAAAGCTACAGGTACAACAAATGATTCACAGAAATAATTGACTTCACACTAATAATCCAGTTGTAATTTAAGATAAAAGAGTTTTCTCCATCACGAGAACTGCGGTCCACGATGTTCATGAATAGACAAAAGCCTCTTCAAAAACTCTCACAGGTCGTAATTACGTCAATCGCAATGTACGTAAAAGCTATGTATTTCAAGAGTCAATTGCGAAGATCTATATGAAATGGAAGGTGTAAACAAAGCATTAAATCATTCTAATGGTAGTGTCAAAGAAATATTTGACAAACATGTTTTCATTGTAGTAAAAAACGTCGAAGAACAACATTACTGTGAATAGCTGCATTATGCCGATTCCAAGTATGCAAACAGAAATGCCCTATCACGTCGGGTTCGAGTTACTTATATGCTTTTGTGGCAAAAACGGCTATTTTGCATTACATTTGTTCAAGCTGGTTGCAAGTAATATGCATTATGAAATATACCAAGGTTGTTTTTACCACTAGTTATTGCCGTCTAAACAGTTTTAATTGAATTATCTTGTTCAGTGCCCACTGCTTTCCTTGTTGCTTCCCTACGATGCGGCTGGAGGATCAAGGTAGCAAGGTAAGGTAAGGTTTTCGGCTTCAATGCAAAGAACAAACACCACCTTGAATACCAAAATTTAGACTCAGCAGAATGAGGCCCTTGCCCCATTCCACCGAAATTCCTGTACCTCCTTGTACCAAATTTGCAGACGATGAGGATTCGAATCTACCAGAGGAGACTCGATATGACTCCACTTGAACTAATTTTTCACAGCCATCGTCGTCAACACCATTTTCAAGATTTACTCGGCACGAGTTGAAGGATCTAATTCGTGACGTGACATTTTCAAAGGAATCACCCGAATTGTTGGCGTCAAGATTGAATGAAAAACAGCTATTTCCCCAAGAAACCAAAATATGTCACCGCAACCGAGAATCCAAATAATATTTTCCTTCGGTGGCTTTGTTCGCTGTGTTGACACAGAAGGCCTTCTGCGCGCTATGGGTGTCTCGGTATGATCCAGCTATTAGAGACTTTATAGACTGTCCAAAATGAAGTTTGAAATGTGTTCTCTTCCATCTCATCCGTCTCTTAAAAAGAGACTCTGGAAACGGAATTGGTGCTGTGAATGTCGGCCATTCAGTGCATTTAGAGGAAGAATACAAAAGCATTTAAATGGTGACAGATGTTTAACTACAAACTTTACAACTTAGTAATTTGTGTCGACGTTAAAATGGTTAATTTTCTTCTTGGTCAACAGAGCGGCTACACAAAGTATCCATGTTTTCTTTGTTTATGGGTCTGAATTATGAAAAAAAATTAAAAGCGGGTTATTCCATGGGCCTCAAATTCGAAAGTGGGCAAGGGCAATCACTTTATTACCACAATGTTAGAAATTGAATTAAGGGGCTGGTTGGCCTTCGTAGATGTAATTAAATTTTCTAGGTTAACACTAAAATCCCTACCTACACTTGTATTGTTAAGGAACTGTTAGGGAGCTTCCAAATTTTAGGATGCAACATGAGCAACAAAATTCACTACTTGCAGTCCCCTGGAGAATTTTTGGATAATCTTGCTACCCTGAGCGAAGAACAAGGTGATCACTTTCATCAAGATATAAGTGATTGAAGAGCGCCATTAAGGCAGATGGGTTATCCACACGATGGCTTATTACTTCTGGTCATTAAAAAGAGACTCTGGCCAAACAGCATTCTAGGAAACCCTGTAAGAGAAAATTCGTGAGCTCTGGGAGTGTATGTAAAATATTAGTAAATAAAAAGAGATCTTAAGAATTAATCGACGAGCTCTCACCTATTAAGCCTATCTTAAGAATAAAATTCAATTTCAGAATAATTTTTCATCCTTCCAACTAGATCAGATTTTGTGGCATAATTTTAACAATTCAAAAAATTTTTTTTAAACCCGCTAATCTTGATAAACCATCAATAACCTTGTGCTTATCGCAAGACTTTTGTTTGACTTTAATAATTTTTTTATTCGATTTAAACAAGTTTTTTGTAATTATAAAATTATGCCAAAATGGCAAATTTTGAATCTTAAAATTGTTAAAACATTTTTGAAATTAGCGTGCCTTTATCATATAGAATCAGTTATCAAAAACCAACAGAAAAATCATTGTTGGGCTGTGTTAACCCTAATGTGGGCGATACATCCTTAATCTGTTGATTGAAACACGTCATGGTTTCAGCACGCTGAAAAACTACAAGTTTTACCTGACCACAAAATGGGTCCCACTACGGCTCCAGTAAAAAATTTACCCATGTCAATTCTACCTGCATCATTTAAAGTATTGGACAGACGTGTAACACCAAATAACAGGTCTTCTCGAAAATAAAAATCGGCTCACCGAAAACCAGTGTGGATATCAGTGATGGAAAGTAAAAAAAAATATGGATACTGCACTCCTCGGTAACATTCAAAAACTGTAAAGGAAAGACCTCGGAGAAGCAATTTTTCTCGACACAAGTGATGTTAGTCTATTTTAATACGTTTTTATCTTTGTTTCGATTACATTTTTCTCATTGCTATCGATGGTCACAATGTCATATTCACGAGCTTCATAAACTTTATTGGAACTTTTTATGGTTTTTGGCGCTTGATTTAACAGGACATTCATTGATAACATTCATATATTGTCGTGGCTATCCTGTATAAATATGACATAAAAACAATACGATATGGCTGACGAGGGATTGAAACAATAGAAATTTTACAGAATCGGATTCGAAGCAGCGCTCACAGCAATCCTGGCCACATTCTCTACCAACCGAGTTATCCTTAAATGTGTAAAAGATTTAGTTGCAAAAATGATATGGCAAAGGACAGGTCCCAATACCTCATTTCGTATAAATAAATAATAAAAAATAATAAAACCGTTGATGCGCTCGGCGATGGCGCCTTGCTAAATATTTACCCTCCAAAGGCACTCGCAGGTGAACGAGTTGGAATGGTCAACTGATTTCAAATTTGCAAGAAAGTAGTATGTTCAAATCCAATCAAACCAACTAAAATTTCAATTGTTTGACAAGGGTACCCCACGGGAGTTCATATCAGGGCTATTGCTGCTCATTAATTCCTAGATATCATGTTCTTTGTACGAAATCAATAAAGTATGCCGATGGTATTGTAGTTTTTTGGAGTAAAAAGTATATGAACGTGGTGAAACTTGCAAGCTCAAGGAAAATCGAAGAGTACAAAGAAACAAGAGCTGGTTTTAATATGGATTTTAGCAGAAAAACAAATAACTACACAAGAGGTAATTGCAAAGTGAAAAACAAAAACGAAATAGTTAATAACACCAAGTCGTACATCTGCTTCGGTCTTTCATTTGGTGATTCCAAACGTCGAAGCAACATTTCAAACAAGCCACGCCCTGCCTCGAGCTATTTAAACTTTGTCCCGTTTGACAATAATCAAGCTACAAAAATCTACGTGTCAAGTATTTGTACCTAATACTCTTAGTAAGTTAGTAATTTACTTAATTATGAACTAATAATGACGCTTTGGATGAGGGACTAAGATTCCGCAACCCTTATTTTTGTTTATTTGCAAATTATTTAATTTCTAGTACACCCCAACCCTTTTGAAATTAATTTTGAGGTTTCGTATGGTGCCACAGAAACATATTTAAATAGCTTTTTTTTCCCAGCCAAGAGATGCAAGGTCCTGTTTGACCCATTATCTACCACTTGCACAGGGGAGTTTCAGCAATTACCTTTCAGTTTTACAGGGGCGTGTCACGCACTTTTTTTGTGTAATAGTGGTGTCGCAGGTGTTATTTAACTTGTGCAAAGCATAAATATTGGGTTCAAATGGGACAAAATTCAGTTGTGAAGCAGAGTCAACACCCGCTACTGCGGCTCGTAAACGGGTAAACCAGCAAATTAGAGAGTTCTTAATTATCCCAGTGTTTCGTGGCCAAGTAGGGCCGTACTCTATTGTTCAAAGTTTTATTATTTGGTCAGGAGAGAAACAACCCGTTACTGACGTGCTTTTCACGCTCGCGCATGCAACGTTGTCAAACTTCAACTCAATAAAAGACAAACGCCAAAACAAGGAGTTTATCACGAACAGCAAGTACATCGCAAGCAAAGTTAACCTTGTGTGGGTTCCCATCTTACCACTTGGGAACGTAATACGGTAACGAAGGTTTTGTGGGTTGTTCATGTAAGTGTTTCTAAATCCGTTTTACTTTTTTTGAAATTATTTTATTTATTCTTCAACACATGCATACATCATGTCTTCTTTCACTGTTCAAGCTATTCCAGCCCTCAGCGGCCTCTTTGGTAGGTTCTTTCCATATTGATCGATTGTTTGTTGCCAGTGTTAACACGTTGGGATTTTTTGTTAGTCGCTGCAGGTATTTTCCTTCTTTGTCTTCCTCTTTCACCATCAATTTTACCTGTTAAAGACGCGTGTTCGAATTTACCTTTTCGCATTACTCACCAGGAATCGAGCACATCTACCTTTAAGAGATTTTTTTCTTCAAGAGATTTGTTTTCCTGGCAAGCCTATCTCAGGGCTGCTTCGTTTCTTGTTTTTGTGGTCCGTGATATTCACTGCGATCTTCTAAATGCCCACGTGTTATAGGTGAATCAAGAGTAGACGCAACATTTAAGTACTCTGAAGTCCATTGTGCCTAGTTTCTTTGGCGTTGCAATGAATTCAGATCTCAAAATATCCCCAGGAACGACTCTAGCGTCGTAGATCTTATTGAAAAGTTGTTGCAGGTAGTAGACACCCACTTCTTCACAATATATCTACTAATTAGTAATCACAAAGGGCATATTAGCAGTGGCATTTTTATGACATTTTTAAAAACTACCGAACCGTACATCCACTTAAAAGATCAAAATAACCATCGTAAATTTATTATCTGTCACCACGAAACAACGCTGAATTCCATGGCTTTCTGTGCACAAAATGATTTGAACAATGCAATGTGATACATGCCCTTTGCGGGCAAAAATCCAAGGTTTGCTATTTCCAAATAAACCTGCTCAAATAAAACAAAAAACAAAGCCAGCAGATAGGCCACGCCTAGTCTCTACAAAAACAACTGCAAAGCTTCAAGTTCCCCCGCTTTGAAACCTCTACATATCAAACTGCCAGATAAAAAAGCAAGTGGTAGATTAAAACCAAACCAATTTGTGCAATAAATATTGATTATATGTTTACTTGTTAACTTGTCATTGGCGAGTAGTGGTATATCTTTTCGATTTTTGTCATGATTTTAATAAAGAGTAGTAAATGTCGTTCAGTTATCGCACAACATGTGATTCAAAAAGCGAACCAGTCGAGTATCGAAGCCCACAAACTTATTCGTCTGCTCTCATTTGTGATTTGTTTAACGTAAGTACACCTAAACCCAATACATTTCTCTGCTTCGCACAATTTTTTATTCGACATGAAATTTTAGTGAAAACTGACCATCAACCAACCATTATTTACTAAAACGATTTAGATATTGCATCCCGTCTTTCGATTTTTGGCGTTAAATAAACCCTTTCTTTGAAAATGTGAGGAAAATGGATTTTTCACATGCAAAGTCTACTTTAAAAACCCTGTCCTTTGGCTTTCCGACAGTGTTTGGTACAGGTTAAAGTATTGAACTATTGATCAAGACAGTCTTAAGAATTTTCCAAGAATTTCTTTCAGAAATAAAAAAAACCTCCCTCACCTTGTCATACTCCTGAGCCCAGTTATTGTAAAATGATTTTATTTCTTCGCTTGGCAAATCATGAGAGATTCCATTGTTGATTCTTGAGATTCCAGAGTTAACCACGATTGCGTCCGCCATGGTGGTCTATTGACTGAAGAAGAGAAAAAAGTGCTCAGACTCAAGAGTGGAAGCCCTTTTTCACTTCAGCTGAGTAATTTCCCGTATTTTTTACTAGTGATGAAGTGATTCTCGTTCTTTTGCTTTCTTTTGTTCCTTTGTCTCTGAAGATATCAGCTGTTGACATTTGCAAATGGGTATCGTTTCAAATGTCCATTGAAATTGCCCATGATCCAGGCTTGGAAACAGTAAGGAGGCCAAAGTTTCACTGATTTGTTGTGTAAGATATTCAATATTTTTCATCTCTCTTATCACAGCTCTATTGAGCAATCGCTCAGGGCATATCCCTTGTTTCTGACAAGGTCAATCTCACGACGAAGTTTCCAAAACAAAACGATCTTGAACACAGCAGCAAAAACCCAGTTTACAGTTGAGGTACAAATAAAAAGTATCAGAAACTACTAAACGCAAAAAGTAAGTTTAAGGAAAACAATTTATATCACCTAGTCAAGCAACAACAATCAAATATAATCCATACATCAAAATCATACACACGAAAGAAAGCAGTTCAAAGTTATATCTTCACCCAACCGTGGCTACGGCTTGGACTTCTTCGCTGACTTACGAGCTGTGAGTTAAGTCTTATTGGGTCTTTCATTGATGGAACCCCTGGTCAACAATGGGCCCATTTTGTCTTTCACAGATATCCATCTATGAGTTAAGTCTTATTACGATCATAGTCTATAGAAGAAAAAACCAGTTAAATAGAAGCTGCTTCACATTTAGCCAATATATGTCATAATGAGTATTCGTTTAGTTCGAAATTTAAGAATATTAGCAAATATGATCGTATGAATCTATGGTGTAAATATCAGCAGCAAAACTGCAGGGAAACTAGGAAGACAAAAGAAATAACTGGCAGCTGCACCCAATGAGACAAAAATACTAATTTTTTAATGCGTTTTCTCTCATTTTGAAAATTTTACCCGGGAAGAGGGTGGAGATTGTCAGGCCCCAGGCCCTGACAATCTCCACCCTGAATTCTTTCTACACTTACATGAGAACTGTTTACAATGGCTTCGGTCGCTCTTCACTCAATGTATCCACTCGAAAAAGCTCCCCAAAGTATGGAAACTTGCAAAAGTCATTGCTCTCCTCAAGCCCAACAAGCCTCTTGACAATGCAAAAAGCTACAAACCAATCAGCCTCCTATGCATAGCCTACAAACTCTATGAACGCTTTATTTATAACCGAATCAAACCTGCTATGGAATCTGTTCTTCTCAAAGGGTCTTGATCAAGTCGCACTTCTTACAGAAGACATCGAGACATCCTTCGACAAACGCATGAAAGCTGGTATCGTCCTAATATACCTATCCGCTCCCTACGATACAGTTTGGCACCGTGGACTACTTCAATAAAATCCACTCCAACCGCTCTCCTTCCAATCCTTTGTGGCATCGAGCCCCCAGACATACGTCGAGACAGAAACATTCTGAATATGCGTAAACGTGCAATGGAAGACTCGCACCTGTT
>RDPX01000156.1:36707-48276 GCA_003991215.1 Morbakka virulenta
TCCTCCTCCTCAGGTGCCGTGTCCAGGAACGTTGGCGATCATGGCTCTCCACAGATCTCTGTCCTTCGCTGCCCTCAGTAGTTGTAGCTCGCTCTTTGTAGACCATGCTGCAATACTGCCCATGTACTTGGTTCTTGGTCGTCCTCTGCCTCGTTTCCCATCTATCTTTCCCGTCAGCGTCAACTCCTCAAGCTCTTCTTTCCTCATTATATGTCCTAGGAAGGACAGCTGCCTTTTTCGAATGGTGGACAACAGCTTTCTCTTGCATCCTGCTCTCCTCAAAACATCTTCATTCGTAACGTGTTCTGTCCAAGAAATCCGCAGTATTCGGCGTAGAAACCACATTTCTGCAGCTTCTAGCTTCTTTTCGAGGGTTGCTGTGATGGTCCAACTTTCACTCCCGTATGTAAGCACTGGGATTACGTAACAGTTGGAACTCGGAGCCTGGTGTTCAAGGAAATAGTTTGGTTTTTCAGTATCTTAGACATTCGCTGGAATACCCCTTTGCTGTGGCAATTCGTTTCCGTATTTCTACCATGCATCTTCCATCTGATGTAATCATGCTGCCAAGATAATTAAACTTATCTACTTGTTGAATGTCTTCTCCATCTATTGATATTTTGCAGCTCAAATTCTCATTCTTTTTGCTAACCGTCATGCAAAAAGTCTTCCGACGATTGATACTGAGACCCCTTGCCCCACTTTTCTCTACAACGGTGTCAAGCAGTTGTTGTAGCTTCTCGAATCAGTATTCACACTTTCAAAATAAAAATATTATACATAGGAGTCAAACAGTACAAACAAAAAATATTGCCAAATCGATTTAGAATTGGCAGTTGCTATACGTTCAGGTTTTACATTGCAAAGTGCAACACATGGTTTAATAATATCATTAATGTGAGATGTCAGAGTCAACCGCTATATACTTTTAAGAATTCTTAAGCATTTTATTCTATGTGTTGCTCCTTCCACATGAACATGAAAGTTAGTTAAATGAAAAGTTTTTGTACATTCTCTCGAGGAAATCCGACTTCTGGTTCTTGTGCTGGGCTGGATTAATTCTAGGTGAAGGATGGGGGTGGAGGTGGGGTTCCAAATTGTATGTTTACAGTTATACTTTAATTCCACAAAGCCGGTGGAATTAAAGTGCTAGGTGAAGGATGGGGGTGGGGGTGGGGTTCCAAATTGTATGTTCACAGTTATACTTTAATTCCACAAAGCCGGTCAAAATATTCCTGTCTTTAAAAAAAACCCAGCATTCTTTTAAACACGAAAAAAATGAAGGGGAAATGAAGGTTCAAATATTTTAATCCTGTTTGAGTCTTGGACAGATTATCAACACATCGTGACATTAATATATTAAAATTTGTTATCCATTGCACAAGATAGTTCTCTGGAAAAATACTGGTGTAAAAGATAGTTCTCTGCATACTGTTGTACTTCTGTAAAAACGAAAACACAATAAAAGGACTACATGATCCTCAAAGACACAAAGTCAGTGAAAGACTGGTTCAATATGTCAACAAAAATGTCAACGAACAACTTGTAGCAACTTTTATTACTAACGTAAGCAAAGTCAACCTTCAAAATTTCACTATACATTATGTTTATCAAATACTACTGTGCCTCAGTAAAAAGAAATACTAATACTGACATTAGTGAAAGCGAAAGGATTTCATGACCATCACAGAGACAAAATGAGACACATTCAGCAAAAGACTTCTGTATACATCACCACCAGTCACCATAAAAAATTGAAAACCAGCAGTGATTTGTCACTAAAAATAAGCAAAGATAATCTTCAAAATGTCACACACAGCTTGTTTCTTAAAAATAGATGGTACATCAGAAATACGTACCTCACCAAAACCTAATTCATCAATCTTTTTATCATAACCAAATACTGAAAATTTGTGAAGTCATTTTTGTGTCAACAAAACAAAAAGTAATCAATGATGATAAATACTTAAAACATCAACCGGAAAACAAGTGGAAGACCGAATGACTAAATTACCCTGCCTTCTCCTCAAATATTAAGAAGGAAAATTGCATTGTGGGAGTTTAAGCCATCAAGACAATAAAATAATAAAAGTGAACACAACCTTCAAAATGTCACTGCACAGAATGCTTCTTTCACAGGTAACACACCAATACCCATCAATCCTCTAATCACAAGCAAAGTGCTGACACGTTATGACAGTTCATCTTCTTGTCCGTAAGAATACTGTCATCAACAAAACATTAAAACCTTGATAAAATAATTAAAAGGCAAGATGTCACTGTACAGAATACTTCTTTCACAAGTAACACACCAGAGTGAATGAACAGGTTTCCTTAGGATAAAAACTTTCTGTCAGGAGTTTCCTGAGGCCCTGGAAACCATCCCAGCTTCAGCCTTGTTGTGTCAAGGAGGGGCTACAAGAGCTGCATATCTTAACATCACATCTTCTTTAATTTGGAACGCACAATCTGCCATAACTTTGTCATCATAAAATCCACTGTCTGTTATTAGTTGTTGATCAGAAAATCTTCCTGTGTAGCAGTTCGACAAGATGCAGTCGTTGTGGTCTTTACAGGCAGGCCAAGTCACAGTTTGCTTCAACAATGATTTAGCCTGTTCAATAAAAATTTCGTTACAATCGATTATAACTTGACATTTTGTGGTCTGTCTTTTAAAATTTATTGACATGTGTTCACGAAGAGATTCTCAAGGCAACGATACAGCCAATACTTTACCGATTATTTAGGCCAGAACTGTAAATATAGTGGTTAATGTATTTAAGCATACCGTGGATGAAACACCAAATCTGTCATCCAAATCCTCATTTAGCAGTCCTAATCTCAGCCTTATTAATGTTAACAAGAGCTCATCCTTATGTGACTATTTTGCTCTGCAATGTCTCTCCGTAGATTCCTGTCCTTTGCAGTCCTCAGCAGCTGAAGGTTGCTTTTCTTAATCTATTTTGCTATGCTTCCCATGAATGTGATTCTTGGCCTTCCTTTGCCTCGTTCCCTCTCAATCTTTCCTGTCAATATCAACTCTTCTAGTTCCTCCTTTCTTATTATGTACCCCAGGAATGAGAACTGCCTTCTTCAAATGGTGGATGATAACAGCTTTCTCTTGCATGTTTCTTCCTTAGAACAGCTTCGTTGGTAATGTGCTCTGTCCATTAAATCCTTAGTATTCGGCGAAGAAACCAAATTTCTGTTGCTTCTTGCTTCTTTTCTAGGGTTGGTGTGATAGTCCAGCTCTCACGTCCATAGATAAGCATTGGAATGACGTGGCAATTGACAACTCTGAGACTGGTATCCAAGGATATGGATCGGTTCCTCAGTATGTTGGAGATTCGCTGCAATACCTCCTCTGCTGTAGCAATTCGTCTCCGTATTTCTACTAAGAAAATCGTACTACGAAGATAATTAAATTTATTCCCTTACTGTATATCTTCGCCAGCTATTGTAATTTTACAGTTCAAATTCTCAGGTTTTTTGCTCAGAGCCATGCAAAAAGTTTTCCGTCGATTGATGCTAAGATCTCTTGCGTCACTTTCTTCTACAACTGTATCCAGTAGTTGTTGCAGCTTCTCTTGAGTAGCAGCTAGGAGAGTCGTGTGGTCAGCATAATTTATATTTTTATATTATTCATGTTATATCTTCCAATCACAAAGCCGTCCTTTTCTTCGAGATTTCTCAAGATGTTTTCACTACATAAATTAAATGGATCGGGTGAGAAGACACAACCTTACCTAAGTCATCTTCAAATATTACAGTATTTTCCAGTCTCGTTTTGCACTCAACACCTGTAGTTGTTCCCAGAATAAATTCCTTATAAGTCTTAGACTTTTACCGTCTATGTCTACATCTTGCAGCATCTCTATCAGGCACACGTGTTTCACTTTGTCCAATGTCTTTGAGTAATCAATGAGACACAGGTATACATCACGTTCCATTTCTGTGGCACGTTCTAAAAGCATTCTCCTGAAAAATGTAGCATTTCTGTTACCTGAATCCTGGGAGAAACCAAACTGTTGTTTCCCTATCTCTGGTCTTACTGCCTTCCTTGCTCTTGCCATTGTGACACGCATAAGTACTTAAGTTAACTTAATCTGACTCATTATACTGATGATTCTATGGACCTTACATTCGGTACCGTCAGGTTTCGTGGGCAGAGCGATGACGACAGACTTTGTCAAGTCTGAGGGTATTTCTACACTGTTATATATATCATTGAGTATTTCAGTGACTTTGCATACTCAAAACTATTTTAGTGCCTTTATCGTTTCGATGCATATTCTTTCTGGTCCTGAGGCTTTATTTCCTTCCATCTTTCAAATCGCTGCGCTCACCCCACATGGTAGAATTCTGGAACCATTTATGGACTCTTTGATTGTTGTCTTGTCTCCGCTTTTATCTGTAAACAGTTATTTAACATACTCTGCTCATCGCTCTGTCAGCTCTTCCTTTTCCATGACCATAGATCCATCTTTTGCCTTAACCCATCCACTTGAAGAACATGGGCTCTTTCCTCCAACGCCTTAATCTTTTTGTGAATTAATAGGATCCAATGTCTTACAGCTTTCAACCTCTTAACATTGTTCATTTATTCATGTTTCCTTCGCTCTTCTGCAGTCATTTTCTTATTTCACGGTCCAAGGTTTTGTATTGGATTGAATCTCTTTCCAATATTTGTTGTCTGTCTTTCCTCTTTTGCAAGATTTCTGTTTTCATCCAAGCTTTTTAGTTGCAGTTTTGCTTCTGTAGTTGTACGCTTTAGCCGACGGAGTTTCAGTTTGATTGTACATACAATTGGATTGTGTTCGTTCCCGCAGTCTGTTCCAGGGAAATCTTTCGCTTGCTGAACTCCATTTCTAAAACGACAAGGTCTATACGTTCTTTTAATTTNGTCCTAGGAAGTACAGCTGCCTTTTTCGAATGGTGGACAACAGCTTTCTCTTGCATCCTGCTCTCCTCAAAACATCTTCATTCGTAACGTGTTCTGTCCAAGAAATCCGCAGTATTCGGCGTAGAAACCACATTTCTGCAGCTTCTAGCTTCTTTTCGAGGGTTGCTGTGATGGTCCAACTTTCACTCCCGTATGTACTGTATTACGGAGTTTCAGTTTGATTGTACATACAATTGGATTGTGTTCGTTCCCGCAGTCTGTTCCAGGGAAATCTTTCGCTTGCTGAACTCCATTTCTAAAACGGCAAGGTCTATACGTTCTTTTAATTTTATCCCACTTTCTTCTCACTTGTGGTCCTCTCCAATAACGAAGAATACCAAGATATATGTAAATCCAGAATTGCTGCTAGGGCTAACATAACAGAGGGTTTTTCCTCGAGCTTTGGATTTCAGGCGTCATTGCTTTACTGTTAACCCATTTACGTTGCTTACTAAGGAACGGATGACGTTTCACTGATCTATACAAGCACTGCAGTCCTTTCGCCCTGGTGCAACTGCATAGTAGTGTTTACTTGTTGTTGGTGGCATCGCAGCAGGAGAACCTAATAGCGATGTCATTGGTGGCGCTGTTTCAAAATCTATATTAATATAGTTTCCCCCCTTCTTTAAGACGATGATGAGGTGGAACTAGGAAGAGAATGTTCATATAAAGTCCTTATTGTCTTCTTCTTGGTTGGTAGATAATACCCTATATTTAATGATGGGTCGGGGTTAGCTAAGCTTTGCTCTCCATCTTCATAATGTTCAGAACATACCCAGTCACTTTCACCGGGCTCCCATTCACCTTTGTTCCAGTTCTCGCTATTCAGTAAAGTAATCCAATTTCGCCTTTCACAACTGTTTGCTAGAAAACTTGGAAAGCAGAACAACTTAAACGGTGACTGGCAACCGGATGGTCTGCTTGGTTGACTATGCTTTTCATAGGGCTTGTCTCAACACGTCTTTAATTTATATGTGCTATAAGAGGACCCAATAACTTCACAGTTAACATTAGGCATTTTCAACATAAAATCTGATACAGAACCTCTCTAATCGGGAAATCTCCGTCGCCGGCAAAATCGTCCAGATTATCCGGGTTTCCCGATTTCTGAGGTCGGTAGCGATTTCGGTTTTCCTCCATGGTTTGGAGTACTTAAGTCCTTCTACCACGTCAAGGCAAACCCTGTAGAAGGGTAGCCCTGAAAAAGACTGTTTGTAAGGGATAGTTCTGAAAAGGACTGTTTATTGTTTTAGCTCTTAAAAGGACTTTGTGTTGATGGACGCCTTTTATTTTTCCTTCTGAGTGGTGAAAAAGTCGCTGATTTTGGTTTGCTTATTTTGCTTTACTTGTTGGTGTACCATTTCTTCCACTTGATACACCACATACAGCAGGCTGTCAATCGAATTCTCTTGCACAAATTGGCGCAAAGTGTTGAGCATCGTCATATTGTCCTGCAAAGTCTGGTTGATCCTCATTTTCATTGTTGATTCCATCTAATCTCGAACGTTTGCGGTCAGATACCTCGCTCAGAAGTTCTTCATTTGACAGCTTGCTGTTGGTTTCTAACTCCTCATCCATGCTGTTCCATTCTAAAAACTCCTCTCGTGTCTGATCCTCCGGCAGTGGAACATAAAAAAAGGTCACTAAGTCCAGCTGGCTCTGAGGTCACGTCATTGCTCATTTTAAATCCTGCTTTTTTAAATCAGTGGGCTATGGTTTCTGGCTTGACTTTTCTCCATGCAGCACGTGCAAACGGAGACCTTGAGTGCAGATGTAGAAGGATCAGCATCGAGGGGAGTTGATGACACGGGAATTGAGTGTTGACGGAAAGTGACCTTTGAAGTTCTTAATGACTCTCATGTCCATTGGTTGTATGACACTCGTGGCGTTTGGTAGCAAAAGACAAAGAGTTATCATCTGAAAGTCATTAACTCTGGAGTGCGCGCTGCAATTGTCAATCAATGGGAGAATCTTCCTGTTCTGAATTCTCAATTTGTTGTCCCAGGCATGTAACCAGTGTCTAAAGAGGGCGGTAGTCATATATGTATTTTTGCTGCTGGCAAAATTAATTGGCAGCTTGGATAAATCCTTACGGAAACAGCGAGGCTGCTTAGATTTCCCAATGATAAACGCTGGGAGTTTATCACTGCCTGCCATGCTGACACAAAGAAGTAAAGTTAGCCGTTTCATTGCCTTCTTTCCTCCCACAAATTCGGTTCCTTTAATGCAGAATCCTTTTTTTGGTAAGCCACGGTAGTAGAGTCCCGTCTCATCAGCATTATAAATGTCAGCTGGCAATAACTGTTCCAGAAGTTTAGGGAGAGTTGTTGATATCCACTCATTAGCGCTGTTCATGTCGGCATCCTGCTTCTTTCCATGTTCCAGTTTATAAACGACACAATATCTTTGTTTCCATCGACATATTCATCCATTTGAAGCACAAAATTTGACTCCTTTTGCGTCAACGAGTTCCTTTCCTTTCTGTTTTAGGGTTGGTCCTGATAGTCTGGCACCTTGAGCAACTTTGTCCTTGACCTGAATGTATAGGGCCTCTCCTATATCATCTTCATCAGTTCAGAATCATGTTCAAGTTTTTTAAAGGTTTCTTTTCCTTGTTTGATCCGTCCTACTTGTGACTTGGAAATTCCAAACTAATCGGCAACTTTCTGGAGTGTAACACCAGGTTTTTCTATGGCAGCTTTTCTGTCCCTCTTTACCTGCGTCGGAAATTTGAGAAAATTGCTTTTAAAATGTCAAAATAGATAGCAGGCTGGGACAAGATCGTCCCGATTATCCGGGTCGTTTGTTACGATTGGCGAGGTAAAATACAGAGGAAAAATTCTGTTCTCTGGGATTTCGTCCCGATTTGCCAGGTTTTCCGATTTCTGAGTTTCCCGAATAGAGAGATTCCACTGTATATACAATCGCTTTGTTTTGACATATTGTCTGTGTTTACTTCTCTTCTGACAGCCTCCCAAACATTCTTTTAACCCCATAACTATTTCCCAGTTCTCCTTACGCTTTTGAATTCATAATGACTGCGGGCGAACTCGGATAGGTGTATTTTCAAGAATATATTGTATGGAAGCATTTTAACCAAATAAGCCACAGTACCCTTGGTTGTCAAACATAGTGTCCCCTATCCCCGAAGATCTGTTGGTCTGTGACGTTGTTGGAACTTTACAAAAAGCACTCAGGGCGTCCAAAGTTTAGCTTATCAGCACCAAAATTAAATAATTTCTTTCTTGTCGTACTGTCAACATTTTCTGAAAATTTTATCCAAATTCGTTCTCAAATTTGCGCACAAACCGACAGCTAATCAACCAAAAACAGACAGACGAACGGACTAACGCAGACAAATGCATGACTTCTTGGTTTGAATTGAACCATTGCGATAAACGGAGGTTCGACTTCTTCTTCTTCCACTGTACTTTTTACGGCTTTGGATATACGATATTTCCTTCACCTTGTACGTCATCATTTACTACAACTTTTGTCAATTTCTTCCATATTACTCCATATGATGCTGATGTACGTAACTTCATAAGATCGTCTATGTTTTCGAAGCTCGTAATATTTCCAGGTAGCATCTTGTCATTCTTCATGCATGTCATGATGTCTTCGTGAAGCTTTGACAGGTAATGTTGCCCTCTTTCTTGGTTCGACTTGACCTCACTTTCAACCTGCAGCTCAGCCCATTTTCTCGCTATCATTCTTCACACGAAATTTGGATTTGTTTGCATGGTTTTGTTGACAAGCAATTCTGGATTGTCTTCTTAGGTTTGGTGGCGATTTGTATGTGTGATTCGTTGTGTTTGTGAATCGAAGCAACATGCAATACTCGTTATGATCCCTGTGCCACTTGAGCCATTTGTTTTTTATTTATAAAATGAATTCAACATCAATCCCGGATAATTTACCCGGGTCATCCACAGACAAAACACAAGATATGAGTAACGAGAGCAATGTCACTGATATTCCCGAAGGAACGGAGCCAGGTGCAAGGTAGATAATTTGAAATCAAGAAGATTTTGATACCTCTTGCAGATAGATATAGATATTGCCAATAATAATTAAAATACTTTGCGTCCTTTTTTATTTCCATTTTTATTCCTAAAACAATTACTAAAGCTGGTTTGTAATTCGCCTTGACAGTCACTGTTCACTGTTAGCATAACTTTATCGGATAATACAGTAGAAATGATAAAATTAGCCACTTAACGGTGCAGTACGTGTGTATGGCATCTACCACTGATGTACTTTGTTTGTATGTCATGGCTAGATTTTTGTTTCTACAAATAAAAAAACTGACTTACATGGGTAGACAGCGCTATACTAGATACCCACATAACGTGATAATCTTTTCAATGTACATGAGTTATTTATAGGACATTTTAGATGAGTATTGATGACTTTTAATCAAATTCCTGTGTCACAAAGGCCACAGATGCTGTTGTCTTTAAGCGAAGTGTTCATTTTTAATAGGTTTATTAACTTTATACCAGGAATAAAAATGAGAAATAAAAACTGAAATACCAAAAAGCAATTTTAAACAATGTAAAATTTACTCTTACATACCAATGAAGGTGTATAAATTGGATCATTATTCCAAATCTTTTTCATCTATGCTGTATTATTACAGTGGGTTATGTAAATCGCTACACTGAGTATTTCGTCAGATTTATTGTACACACAATTCTTAACAACTCTTGAAAAAGAATGCTTTTGGTGCAATGGCATATAGTGCATGAATTGGGAGAAATGTGGAAATTAAGTTAAAGTTTGGGTTGGAATTATAATCTGGTTGTAAATATGACACTGATAGCTCAGTTGGTAGCGTAGTTGGTTGTGAAAGTTATAGGCACTAGTTTGAATTAACTTTGATGCAACGCTCTTCTTAATGTTTCTAATTATCTGCAAGTCATCTTCTTCGATGTCATTTTTACTGTTTTCTTTGCAGTTTTTATCTTTTCTGGTACTAAACAAATTTCTATTGTACTTGCACGTTATCCTATTAGATATTTGTTACTATTGCCTACAGATGTACACTGTTTTAATTGAAACTAAAGTACTGCCCAAATCCATTGAATTTGTAGTAAGCTAGATGCCACTCTCTTTGCCCAAGACTCAGATTATGAAGACCTCAGTATTGAAATTGCTGAAACTAATTATCTTTTTGATGGGGAATGCTCAAGCAGAACACAGTCATTACAAAGTTACACAGGATCCCCTCTTAAAGAGGCACAGTCAAGTAGTGAGTACAGTTTTATACTAACTATGAAGTATTTTCATTTTTACTATACATATATATACACACATATATATATACACATATATGTAAACATATATATATATATATCATGAAACCCTTGCAGCTTGGTTTTCATGCAAGTTTGCAATCATCAAGATGTCATGTAGACATAATTTATTGGTAATATGTTGAAAAGCAGATAAGGTAGAATGTGAGGTGATCCCAGGCTTCTTACAATAAGACCACTTTAGGGATTTAAGTAAAATGCCCCTATTCTGCCATGATTCTCCAAGCAGTACTGATCAAGTACCACCACACCATAAGTTATAAAGCCCTTTATTATCATTAACTCACCCTGGTACAACTTTTGTGTGATTTATGCAACCTCCTTAGCATTCTTGGTACCAGTGTAGAGATTTGGGGAGAAAATCATATTGTACTAAGAAAACATAAGCTTTTCTCTGCTATATGGACAGTAGTGGCTGTACTTTGGGGCCTTCAAAGTATTCAGCAAACCCTTTCAAAAAAAAAAAGAAAATTAAAATGCATTTTGAAATTAATCCAGATTCTCCATACTCTCTGGTACCAAATTTCTGTTGGGAAGTTGTTCATAAGTTGGGGAAGCTTAATATACTGCACCATAAGTCTCTATCAGGACATGTGTTGATTGTTGACATTGATAAGGGTAGTCCCTTCTCCTGAACGTAGTCATCAATATATTAGTGCCACCTTTACAGGGTGACCCTGTAGGTCTTAGTGTCTTAGGTCTTTAGTGTCTCTTTTCATGATGTGGCAATACCACTGGAGCTGCATTGGTTAAATTTTGTCTCATATGATTTGGAATTTGAGATCATTGCAGAGATCACTATTTCATTTCTTATCCTTACAAGTTACACCATGTATAAGATGCACCATGTGCATGCCCACTGCTGTTATTCCTTTTTCTCATACTAATAGTCCATGTTTCTGCCCCTGTAGGTTGCAGAAACATATACTAGGTTGCAGTATCCCATTGTGTATAATGTTGGATGGGAGTTTTGGAATTTGAAGTTTGTTGAAAGCACCTGTCTGAACTGCAGGAATCAATCAATGCATCCAGGGTTTGGCCATTCACAACTACAGGTACCGATGCATGACGGAGATTCAGTGGAGAAGCTGTCGAGACAGCACAAAGTGTTGGTGAATAAATGGCAGATAAGTTAGACTCCTTCTTTGTAGATTGGCAAACTTTTGAAAAATGTCCTACTTTTGAGCAGTTGTGGCAAGTAGAATCTTGGGCAGGGCATAAGGATCGGTTAGCGTGCATTGATCCACCACAAAAGTAGCACAATTTCTTGCGAGGATTGGTTGATTTGGTATTCGAACCCTTTTGTTAG
>RDPX01000156.1:67494-118506 GCA_003991215.1 Morbakka virulenta
ATTATTATCTTATTTTCATAGCTTTTGCTCTGTTGTTATTCCGTTTACTTCTGCAAGGCGAGTCATAACAAATGACCAAGGGCTAGCAGAGATTCTTTGACTTCACATTTCGAACACCTTTCTGAGTATCCTTGCAGTTCCTAGTAGAGCCGTTTTCTGCATTGCACATATCTCGTATGGTATTCCAATCTTTTACCTCCATGAATCAAACCCTCGGGAAATACATGTACTTCCTAAAGCACCTATAACCACAGGGATAACGTTTATCGACTTTTCTTTCTTTAGATCTTGGTACTTTTCTACCTTTTCCAATTTTTTTCTCTTAACTCTTTCATCTGCGGGTATAGCAATATCTACATTGATTCTAGTCTTCTCTCTCTTATCAACTACTATGGTCTTCTAGCCTGTGTTACGTTGTCACATTGGATATTGATACCCCACAGAACCTTTACATCATCGTTTACTATCACACCTTCGGGTGAGTGATCATACCACTTTTCACAGTGTTCTAATCCCCGCACTTTACATATATCCCAACGGGTTTTTCTTGCAACATTATCATGCCGTCTTTTTTATTCTCTTTGTGCGAGTTTATCACAGCCACTCACAATATGATACACACTTTCGCCTTTCTCGCCATATAGTCTACTGACTGAATTTTCGCTCGTATGATCAATATGATATTTCACATAGTTTGTCCTAGGGGCCTGCTCCTGTGCATAGCAAATTAATGATTCTGTACCAACCTTAAAGTCACATTTTGACAACCAACTCCATGTACGATCCTTGTCGACTTTCTCAGACATATCCCTCGGAAATTGCCCATACATCCTCTTCTCAGTCCACTTCTTCTTAAGCTCCTGTGTCATCTGATTTTTGAATTCACGGCTTGGTATCCCTGCGTCAGTATCCGCGGTCTTAGCTGCCGCTACTCCTTTGATGAAATGTTCAGTAGAATTTGCAACATAAAACGCAAGGCTGTTCTCTTCTGTCCATACGCAATTCTCTACACTACATAGCCCTCTCCCTCCCTCGATCTTTTTATGTATAACCTATCAACGTCACTTTTCGGATGCAACGCTCCATGCATTATTTTTCTTGACTTTCTGTTTATCCTTTTCAATTCACTTTCTTTCCAGCTGATCAATCCTGCATATCTGAATATTGCAACTGCCCATGTGTTTATCGCAGTGATTTTATTCTTCCCATTAAGGTGTGACTTAAGAATCAGTCTTAGATGCCTCTTGTATTCTCTGATCGTTTTCGCTATCATCTCTTCTTCTTCGATTTTCTCTAGCTCAACAATACCCAGGTACGTATATCCATCTGGTTACACCTCTTTTATGGTTTCTCCATTTGGAAGTTCAATTCCCTCACTCCTAATAAGTTTCCCTCTTTTTAATATCAGAATCCCGCATTTCTGTATGCCATGTTCCATTCCGATATCCTTGCTATATAGTTGAACAGTCTAAACAAGTAATTCAATTTGATCTTCGCTCTTAGTATAGAGGTTTAGATCATCTATGAATAGCAGGTGATTTACTTTATCCTCTGTCTTCCCCGATTCTTATCCTGAACTAACCTTTCGTAGAATCAAAGACAACGGCATCATACTTAATACAAACAGTAGCGGCGAAAGACTGTCTCCTTGGAAATTTCCACTGTTTCATACATCTTACATTCTCAGCTGCACCAAACAATTCCATGCACTCACTTGGCCAGCTGTGCGGAACAAAATCATGCGCCTTTCTGTAGTAGATCCATGACATTGCAAGGTTCGTATGTCTTTTTTTGCAATCTTTTAGAACAATCTTGTCTGTTAACAGTTGGTCTTTTGTGCCCCGACACTTACGCCTACACCCTTTCTGTTCTTCAGGTAATACATTCTCTCATTCTAGATATGTGTTGTTGTTGTTGTTGTTGTTGTTGTGTAAGCTACTGGAGACAGATTGGAAGACCACCTCGGTGAACTCAATCCGGCCTCATGAAACGGGAAACAAGCCTCCTCTCACCGCCAAACAAGCCTCCCCTCACCGCCAAACAAGTGAATATCTATAGCCCTCAGCAACGGCCCCCCGGTATGTATCTGTAACCAAGTGAGTAGGTTGCACCGGGAATATCTCTCCCAACTACAGGGGCGTCGAAGACGTACATTTCCTGGTTGATTTTTCATTGATGAGATAGAGCCAACAGTTGTTATCCTACCACACGAGGTTTCCCAGGATTACTCCTGGGTGCCACCTATACACACACCAGCAAGGAAAACACTGAAAAGCAACAGCAACCCACAAGCAAGGCAGATCGGTTTGGAAAGAAACAAGAAACAAAAAACTTTCACTTACCACCTGGGCGCCACAAGTTCCAAAAAAATTCTCCAAATCGACGACGAACCAGATTCGAAATCACTTGAACGACGAGATCGATTTCTTCCATGGTACGGAGGAACAGCTTGAAACGAAGGCTATTCGTTACCAACCAGTAAGGAAAGCCTGGCTAGTCAGCATCCAGGCGTCACCACGTGGAAGTTGCCTTCTTGGAGGCCCCTAGATATGTGTACATTTCTTCAGCTATCGTTCCACATTAAATGTAGGCACGTAATGGGGCGATAATTATCCACAATATTACGTTTCATAGGATCTTTCTGGCATAACACTGTTCTTCCATATGTCATCCACTCAGGCAAACTTCCTTCTCCCATCAAAATATCATTCAGTTCAGCTATTCTCTCGTGAAGATTGCTGAAGTTTTTGATCCAGTATCCTAGAACACCATCCCTACCAGGGGCTTTCCAATTAGGTAATTTTCTACATTGCTTTGTTACTTTCTCTACACTTATAACCGTTCTTTCTTGTTTAATTGGATCATTCCTTCTTTCTTCTCTCAAATCCTTCAATCACTCTGCTTCCCTATTATGCCCCTTTTCAATCAACCATATACCACCCCAGTATTCTCTACTTTCTTTTGCATTAGGCACTTTATTTCCATTAAAATCGTTGCCATTTAACTCATTATATATATATATATATCATCATCATCATCATCATCATTTTAACGTCATTTTCCCCCAGCAATTGGGGCTCAGACGGTGCCCTTCACAGGGACTTTGATTTGNTACTTTCTCTACACTTATAACCGTTCTTTCTTGTTTAATTGGATCATTCCTTCTTTCTTCTCTCAAATCCTTCAATCACTCTGCTTCCCTATTATGCCCCTTTTCAATCAACCATATACCACCCCAGTATTCTCTACTTTCTTTTGCATTAGGCACTTTATTTCCATTAAAATCGTTGCCATTTAACTCATTATATATATATATATATCATCATCATCATCATCATCATTTTAACGTCATTTTCCCCCAGCAATTGGGGCTCAGACGGTGCCCTTCACAGGGACTTTGATTTGGCAGTGAGAAATTTCTTGGCCGGATGCCCTTCCTGACGCCAACCGATGGCTTTTTCTTTTCGCAAAGTTCCAAATTCTCCTCGACAGCTCGGGGGATCGAACCCGGAACTCTTGGTTACTGTGCAGTGCACTAACCATTAAGCCACGGCTCCTCTCTCTCTATATATATATATTCTTTTCATCTACAGTGAAGATACGGTTCTGCCTAAATTGGTTGATTCTTTGCTCATACCTTTTGAGCTTTCAGCTTTTCGCAATCATTCTCTGTTTTAGCTCTTCAATAACAGTTTTTATTCCCTTTCTCTTTACCCTATACTTTTCCTTGATTCTTTTCAGCTTCGGTTTTTTAGTCAATCCACATTTCCCATTCAAATCTCTTTCCAGAATCCTTACAATCTTTTTCAATCTCTTTATGTCTGCTCTATTTTTTGCCACCCAGGTTCATTTCTAGCTTTGTTATAATCTCTCTTATTAAGTTGTTCGTTTCAGTAATGTTCCTGATTATTATATGCTTCAGTGCATTGTTGGCTTTATTAGTTTTCGCTTTAAGGGTTTTATTGTCTACTTTCTCGAACATAAGGCCATCGCTTCTTTTCCCTTCAACCATGATCATCTTAATCTCTTCAATAGCCTGTCTATGTTCTTCATAATCATCATCTTCAACCACTTCAGACACACCTGCAGTTTCTTGTTCTCATCATTTTCCGTGGCCAATTCCTCTTCTTCTCCTAACTCGCCAACCTCCTCACTACTTTCGTTATCAAGTTCTTCTATCCTGTTTTCATCAAGACTTTCTCCACACTCTTCTTGTTCGATTTTCCTTTTAATCATTTCCAGTTCCATTCCCGACAACCATCCATTCTTTCTAATTGCTCTAGCTTGATCAAATACTTTCTGCTCTGCCGATTCAAAACTTCCTCTGTCCCTCCATTCCCTACACATCCTCTGTCTATAACCTCTGATCGATCTACCTTCATCGTCAAACGGTTTACTCCTGTAAAAACATTCCATCACAAGTTTATTCACATCTTTATTCCATTTCATTCTTGCAGTCGCAGGATATCGACCTGGCCTCCGCTGATGCTCCAGAGGACTCCTGCTGGGCGAGGGACCTTCACATGAAGTTCGAGTCCCATTTACGCCGTTATTCGCAATAGTTTCATTTGACATTTTAATATTCATATAGAGGACAGAGGTAATTAGGTGTCACAGCCACCAGTATTTTTATCGAGATCCCATCTCTAGGAAAGCTGCTAATCAAAGCTAAAGATCCAAACCTGACCATGAGACACAGTTACACCGCGCCAGGCGTCAACCTGGAATTTACAACTGCTGTTGGTTTATTGTTCTGAGTTTACCTTCTCATAGGACGACTGCCAAGCAAGGCTTACGGCCTCGTCCTGGCCAGAAAAAGGAAAGGGACAGACTTAACTCCGCCAGACGTCAACCCGGTATTTCAAAATCTCAGAGTATGCTAACATGTGTCCACCTTGCCCAAGGGTGACCTGGAGGTAATTGTGGCAAAGCACCTCATTCGCCCACGTCGAAACTCCATTACCGAATGCAGTTTATCACCAATTCCAGGACGTATTATTATTATTATTGTTGTTGTTGTTATTATTATTATTATTATTATTATTATCGTCATCATCATTATTAGAATTAGAATTATATGAAATTTAGCTTACTGCTCTGGCAAGTGGAATTGCCGATATTTTCCTGTTGGGCAGTCTATAACAGCCAGCCAGGGGCCAACAGGTTTCTTTTACATTTCTCGTGTCAAGTAACTTTCGGAAGGTTCTAGTTGTTCCCAACAAGGCAGATTTTTGAACTGGTGCGATATTTACACGGATCCCTAGTTTCTCTATCCAATCGTCCAATTTCTTAGAAATATGACGTAGTGAACCAACGACTACAGGGATAACTTGAACCTTTATCATACCTCAAATTTTTCCAAGCTCTAACTTCAAGTCATGATATCCCTTTTCTTTTTCAAAGACTCTACTATCGAAGGGACATGCAATATCAATGAGAGTGCAGTGTTTTCGTTTCTTCTTTACAACAAAAATTTCCGGCCGCCTTATCTTTATTTCGTTATCACATTGAATATTCATATCCAATTTTCGTTCTCAACAGATCCTTCAGGACAATAATCGTACCACTTTCCTTGTCTCTCTAAATCATGTTTTCACAAAATTCACAAAAGTTTCAATGTATCAATTACACCACATTGCCTTGATGTCTCTTATATTCTTGCTGGGCTTGTGTGGTGCATTCGCTAATTATATGTTTGACTGTTTCTTCCTTTTCACCATACACCCTGCATATACAAGTATTAGAACTCTTTTCGATGTTGTGTTTGACATAGTTCGTCCTGATTTCTCGTTCTTGGGAAGAGCACAATAGCACTTTAGTTTGAACCTTCAGATCCGCATATACTCACCATTTCCTGGTATTCTTTTGATCAACTACGTTCGGCGATTCATAACAAACTGACCATGCATCACTTTTTCAGGCCATTTAGGTTTTAACTGTTCTTTTTTTAACTCACTCTGTGATTTAGTGCCTTCCATCTTGATAGCCCCAGCACTTTTCACACCTTCTACTAGTTTTCAGTGGAGTTCTTTACATATAACCTAAGGCAGTTTTCTTCCCCTTTAAGAGACGTTTCCACACCCATCAATCGCCTACCTCCTTCTCTTCTCTTCAGATACAACCTGTCTATATCATTTTTAGGGTGAAAGGCGTCATACATAGTCATGGTTTTCCTTGTTTTTCTGTCTAAGTTCCCTAATTCACTACATTCCCAATCAATAATACCTGCTCCATATCTCACAATAACAACTGCCCAGATATTGATTGCATTAATTTTATTCTTCCCTTTCAGTTTTTATTTAAGGATCATGCCCAGTCTTCTCGTGTATTCTTTGTTAATTTTCGTTTTATTTCTCTTGCCTTTATCTTATCCAGTTCTAGTATTCCAAGATATGTATAGCCTTTATCATCTACTTCTTTCATCATCTCCTTGTTTGGAAGCTGAATTCCATCGAATTTGAAAAGTTTCCGTCGTTTGAGAATCACAATTCCACGTTTCTTTAAACAAACTCCATTCCAATACCTTGTGTAGAAAAACCCTTGTTTACAAGAGAATCAATTGAATCTTCACTTTTTCCAAAGGGTTTATGGTCTTTTATAAAGGGAAGGTGATTCAACTTGAATTCCTTTTCTCCCCAATCATAAAACGCAGTAACCTTTCTGAGCAGAGGAGAAAGAGGTATCGTGCTTATAATAAATAACAAGGGAGAAAGACTATCTCCTTGAAAGATTCCTTTATTTACATCTACATCACATAGTTCCTCTTCATTAGAAGTGATTAAGAGCCTCCACTGTTTATGCTTCTTTCTAGAAACTGTCGAGCATTTTTAGGTATCCCGAACATTTCCAGACATTCGTTTATCCAGCTATGGGAGATAAAGGTATAAGCCTTTTTGTAATCGATCTATACCATAGCTAGATTCGTATGCCTCTTCTTGCAATCGGTTAAGACAGTTTTGTCAAACAACAACTGATATTTGGTGCCACGACTACCCCTTTTACACCCCTTCTTTTTTCAGGAAAAACACTTTCGTTATCTGAGTACATGTAAATAACTTCAGCTGTCATTGTCGTCAACACCTTCCACATTGAGGAAAGGCACGTAATAGGACAAAGGTTGTAAACAGCTTTTCCAGAGTCCTTTGACACAAAACAGTCCTTCCGTATGTCATCCAGGTAGGTATTTCAGTTACTCCTTCCAAAATATCAAACATTTTGTTTGGCTATTATTTCATGCAGGTTATTGATATTTTTATCCAGTAGCCCTGCACTCCATTCTTTCACTTCAGCCTTCCATTTTTGGCATTGCTTCACATTGATTTTTCACTTTATCTTTATAATTCATCATCTTGTCTTGCTCATGCCTGATATCTGATATTGATATCCCCCTCCTGTTATTAAGCCACTCAGCCTGTTTATTGTGATTCTTTTGAAGACTCCATATGCTGCACCAGAACTTTCTTACTTTCTTCTGCATCAGAAGTTTCACTTCATCTCCTTCCTTTTCCGTTCAGTTCATTTTAGACCTTTTTTATCAACAGAGTACAATCTGCTGATCCTGTACTGTTCTATTATTTGTTCATAACGGGTGATTTTGGTACTTTTAGCCATCATTTTTGTTTTAACTCTTAAAGCATCGTTGTTAATCCATTCCTTTTAACTCATTATTATTATTAGTAGTATTATTACCATCGTCATCATCATCATCATCATCATCATCACCATTTTCCTTTCCCTCCCCTGCCTCCCCTTATCTTATTTCTTACTTAGCTGGAGATGTACCATTAAGGTGTTAACTGTTTACTGCCTGTAAACTAAGGTGATACTTATTTTTCAAGCACTTCCCAAAGTATTCAAGCTGCCCCAAGTAGTGCTATTTTCTGTAAGTGCTCAAACCGTATTGTGATATTGTGATATCTAGTTGTTTAATATAGTTTTTGTGGCCTTTACTGAGTGTTCTCTAAGCTCCAACTATTATTGTTATGACAGCACATTTTTCATTGACCACAACTGCTTTATCTCAAATATTAACCTGCAATATCTATCCATCTCTACTTTCTCTTTGTCTCTTAAGTTATTGTCTCCTGGGCAGGCACTATCTATAATCCAACATTGTTTGCTTTCTCTCACTGATAAAATAATGGCTGGTTTTCAATGCTCTATCTCGTGATCACAATGAATTATACAACCCCACTAAATATTTTGGTTTCCATTCTCTACAACAACTCCGCCTGGAGACTCCTATATGTCTCCTGCCAGTCCCAGTCCTGCTAATTGTATTAGTGTGCTAATTGTATTAGTATGCTATGGCCCAATTGAAGATGCGGAGGAGAATAACAAAGACATTTTCTACATACAACTTCAAGCTGCAACAGAAGAAGTTAAGGTGCATTACACGCGGCTATTCATTGGAGACATGAATCGAAAAGTGGGCGATGTAAACAGAGGAAGAGAGCGTTTTAGGGAGAGAGAGGGTTGTGGAAATATCAGTAATGAAGAACGCATGTGTGACTTCTTAACATCTCTCATCTCATTGAAAATTAAACTTTCTACAGAGCACACAGTGCACTATCCTTGCCATTTTGCCACATTGTCGTGATGCCTCTTTCTGTGCCTGTTCTTTTTGTGCCTGAGGTGTGCATTGACGGGTAATATGCCATACCGTCACTATTTTCTCACTACAAATTATTATTATTGTTATTGTTGTTAGCAGCAGAGTATTATTATTATTATTATTATTATTATTAGTAGTAGTAGTAGTAGTAGTAGTAGTAGTAGTAGTAGTAGTAGTAGTAGTAGTAGTAGTAGTAGCAGTAGCAGCAGTAGGAGGAGAAGGAGAAGAAGACGACGAAGAAGAACAAGGAGAATAAGAATGGGAAAGTATTTATTTAATTTTTTTTCTATTTGTTTTAATGTTATAAGGTTGTTATTATATTAAAGAAACGTTATTTTTAACATTGGTGACGGTTCAACAAAGTGCCCTAGAATAACCATTCATTGATTAAAATAATTGTTTTTCATTTTACCAGTTGGTGATGCAGCTGACATACGTTTATCATCAAATACTTAGTGTGTTAACATTTAATCAATTATCAAGAATATTTGAAGTTAGAAGAAATTATGATTTACGGAAACTGCTAGCAGGTAAGTTATTTTTTGTTGTTGTAATATCTATTTACTGTAGACAATTAACTTTATCAGAATTTACAACGTAGCTCTACCAAAGAAAACTGGAGACCAGTATTAAAATACAACAAGACAGGACGAAGCTCAAACGTAATGGAGAAATTTGAAAAGCTGGGATTTTTTATTTAAGTAGGCATAAGATGAAGGCCATATATTTACTTCAGTAATCTAGCACCAGCTTCAGAATTTTTTTGTTGCCTCCATGAATAAAACTTGTGGACCTCTAGAGGTATTACTGTTTAAGTTTGCTAACAGGAAATAAAGGAAATATACTGAGTGAAGGTTCGGTTCTTGTTTCCGGGGTGCTGGTCTGGAATGTTTCAAGTCTAGATACAATCTTGACAACTTTTAGAACTTCTCTCGGGCGGTGAATACAGCCTCTAGATTAATACCTCACCTGTAAGTTCCTTCGTTGAAAACAAAGCTGCTAAATTTAAAACCGCAAGACATGCATATATATTTTTAAAGAAAATAAATGACCTACAGTTTCCCTTAACCAACTTGTTATTTTATACTCATCTTCAGTGGTGTTTATTGTATTAGAGATCACAGTGGCATTGCAAGTTAGGATTGCTACTATTTCTGTACTTATGAATTACACAACTATCTCAGCAACTACGGAAGGTAGACTAACAAGCATTTCTTCACTTATAAATTACATAGGAATCTCGGCAACTGCGGAAGTTAGGCTAGCACCAATTTCTACACTTAAGAGTAACACAGCAGTGTGAGATACTATGGAAGATAGGCTAGCAATCATTTCTGCACTTGAAATAAAAGAGGAATGTCAACAGCTACAACTGTTGTTTATATGCTACAAATTGTTTGAAAACTGTTCAGTTACATTTTGACACGACAACACTAATTGTACTTCCATATGGTTGTAGTTGAGGTTCTCAGAGCCTGAATAATCTGAGGTTGATGGAAGAGGGATGCTTCCTGTTTTCTTCTGTATAATTGCAGTTAATGGCAGACCACTTTCATTTCTTACTATTTGAAGAAACTTAATCCCAAGATGTGTGTCAGGTTTTTATTATCAAATATTAGCATGACATGCTACCTCTTTTTAGCTAGATATGTCTTTATTCAAAACATTAGAATAAGGAACAGCTGTGTCAAATTTGAAGATGATATTGTGGGTTATATTTACCTTACGTTTTTAAGAGTACTTCAAAGAATCGACCTCGGTCGCATTTCGTGGGAGTAAATTGAAAATAAAAATCTAAATAAAAAGTAAAACAGTATCTTTTTGTTAATAATGACCTTGATTGTAAAGTGTTTGTTGATTGTATTCAAAGCAGTCTTCGTTTTAGTGTTAAGGTGAATGTCAGTTGCAAAGAATCCAAATCAGATAGCCATTTAGAGACAGTTTTTCTTGAAATTGGCAATTCTTTTTTGCTTCTTTAAAGTAGTAGAACAACAGTAAACGGCAAAGACATACGAACATCTTTGAGTATATATTAATTGTTTGCTCCTTATATTAGCATGCCTTAGTAGGGACGAAAATGCAAGGTAAAACAACACAAGCTAAAATCAATAAAATGATTTGATCAAACTTTAAGATTTTAATAAATTTTTTTTTACATCTGTTGAGAGCTTATCCATTTATTTACAAACGTACCTGCAGCTGTGTTCGTGACACAATATTCCCGAGGGTAGTCTTAGAAGCCACTGTTATAGACACCTTTTTAGAAGTTTATTTTGCCATACCAAGTATAAAACAGGCGCACCCAAAAAGGTCAATTTCTGACTTTGAAAACAACATTGCTGCCCTATTTTGGACGAGTCTTAATTAATTAATAAGATACAAAGGATAAAAGCAAGCCTAATAATAGATTTTTATTGTTCGTTATTTTAGGCACAGAGAAGTTTATTGATAATATTATAAATCTTATGAACACTGATCCAAGTTTGATGCTTGGAGCGGTAAGTTGGGAAAATTTTGTTTTTCAGTGTTGAACTGTTGTCATGTTTATCGTTGCTTTTCCATAAAAGACTACAATACGGGTATTTAATGGAGAGAATATATGGGAAGAAACAATAAGCTATCCATGAATAAAAGAGTTATTGAGAGAAGTTGTTTAGCGTTGTTTGAAGGACAGTCGCATGTAAGGTATAAGCGGGAATTAAACTAATAATTAACATCACTGCCCAGTTAGGAAACGAGGGGATTTAGCAAGATCGTAAGAAACAAAGATCTTAAAGCACTTAACAGTAAAAAATCAAAATGAATAAATATGAATTTTTGTGTCTCGACTTACAGCTTGAAGGTAGAAAGCCAAATGTTGGTCGGCTTTTATAAAAGAAGAAAAATTTATGATAAGAGTATCTTCGTCTATAGTAACAAAAACATCTTAGTGACTCACGTGTCATAACCGGTGTGTTTTGTTTGTTTTTTTCAATCTACGGTTATACATTGCCGACGAAGGCGTAATTTATTCGAGAAGAACTTTTTCATACCGGTCAAAAACAGCTTAGAAGATACCAGGAATTCTTAGAAAATTCTGAACTTTAATTTACCTTTGAAGTATTCGTTAATCAGTATGACGAGATGTGTATGAAAAAAACTGTAGTAATACGAATAGTGGGATCAGGATTGTATAGATTCTTTGCGTTGTTAATGTTCGACGGTAAAACATGTGCTTTAGCAAAAACCTTATCACTGACCATTTTCGGTAACGAAAATTCTACGAGGGAAAAGATTAAAGATCTTTGACTTTAGATCGGCAGCTATGACGTGTTTTATTCAAGGCTGCGATATGACAAAATTTAAGGAGTACTTCATACAAGAAAGTGCATAAGAGTGAGGAAATTGTGTCCAGAAAGAGATGAAAAGATAAAGAAATCCACTATTCTTAACAACTATGTGAAGCAACAAGTTGTAAACTGAAAAAAAGTTCAGCAGATTCTAGATCACTACGAACAATTGCCTTAGAAAGGTTTATTACTTTCTCTGATGACCAGTACACTGAGACAAACATATACTTGTAGTGGAGTAATATTGTCATTCTTGAGGTGTAGAAAGGAATATAAAAACTTGATTAAATACTATCGTATTTTATTATACAACCATATGCAAAAGGTTAAAACAAGTAATTTTGATTTCTGGTTATCGTGTCAGATTGTCCAAAAATTGTGTTCAGGAATTGTACTTTAAAAAGTTTGGAATAGCACATTTTTTATTATGAATAAGAAAAAATGGTGTGTTTTTCGTAATGGTGCGGAATCTTTTAAAGGACTAGGCACTGCACACTCTTTATTTAGGTCGAGTTGCCCTAAAAGAGGCGCATTTTAAGTGAAGCACTTATGTGTTATTTCATTATGATTGCATTAAAAAATGTATGAGCACTCTTGCAAAGCATAACGTTTAATGGATGTTTCAGGTATGCAAATGAACAAAAGAGAAGCGAAAACTGGATGCTGTACCACACCTGGATTTTTTTTCGAATTTTTAGATTTATGGTTGATATTGTTTTGTTTGAAATATAAACAATAAACGCTGGATACCGAATTACAGTAAATCTGTTGTACCTTTTGCATCGTGCCAAAGCAGCCGACTGATTGCGACCTGTTGACTAACGCGGTCTTTGTTAAGTGAGCGACAAAGTAATGGAAGACAATGTAAGTAATATAAACACAGGTCCTGGGGATAACAATATAGCAGATGCTAATCAATGAACTGGGGTACACGGGATAATCTGATCACCTCAGGGCGTGACGACCCTGCCCTGCAAACGTGGAGACCCGGGCTCAGCTGGCTCTGGATGACAGTACCTGGTAATGAGTCTCGTGCCAGGGTTACGGTAAAGTCAGTGGCAGCAGGCTGATGAGTAAGTGTGAGGGTGCGTGATGTGTAAAGTCATAGACGGCCTCACACTTGCACTCGCAGGCAGATAAGTCAGTGATATGAACAATGGCTGACAACACTTCACATGTTAGCTGGGACTCTGCTGAAAAAGACAGTGGCAAACCATTTCGGTGTCTTGCTATGAAAACATCATGAACATTTGCTCCAGAAGGATGAGCCCCCAAGATGAGCCCCCCAAGATGAGCCCCCCAGGTTAGAAGACACTACTCAAGCTACTAGGAAAGAAAATTCTGCTCGAAACGCGGCTGATAGTAAGGAAGGGGAGGGATGTGATCGTTGTCATGGTCAAAGTTACTGTGGTGCTGGGATACAGGGGATTTCCATGCAGCAAAGCCTGTTGTGTAAGTGCTCAAGAAATCGCTCTGAAAGTGAACGTTGCGATTGACCTACGTACAATATTGTGCACTGGATAAACAGCGAAATCCAAACTACCTCCCTGTCACTCAAACTTAGTCAGTTATGGTACAAAGGATGTGGTTTGCGTTTTTATACTTTACCTAAGGTAATAAAGAAACGTGTTTTTACAATATAATGTTCTTCGGTATAATAGCTTTTTTTTTCTCCTAAGTCATTGTTTAGTGTGCTGCCTAATTGTTATATCAAGCCTCAATTAGTGAATCCAATATATTCACTGCAAGTAGGATAGCCAGGTTTTTCAAGGTGTATCATCAGCACAATTACCTGCCTTGATAGGTATTTTAATTGCATGTACGTCATTATATGAGCACCTCAAAAGCACCGGGTAAGTGAATACTGTATACCCCTTTATGCAAAAATAATGTGATGTGAAATTGCAGTTGGAGTTTATATTTTTACTTTACGCCCCTTGTTCAGGTACGATGTCTTCCGCTTGCAAGTTCAGTGCGGGAACACATTGGTCAAACATTTCAGCAGGCAAGATGCAAGGTACCTCTTTCCAATGTTGTATCGCATCACTTAGACACTAAAATCTCTTCGCAAATATGTTAAGTATTCCCTTACATTGTGATTGTGTTTCCTCAATTTTAATCAAAACTACCAAATTTAATTATGAAATATTAATAGCCGGTAAAGACCATCTAAGTTCACCTTCCTAATTCAGTTGTAATTTGAAGAAAGAACTAGGATGCCGAATACCTAGATACTTGGGGTCGGCCTTTTCTGGAGGCACCTCAAAAGTGACTTTGACTAATTGAAAGAAAAGTCAGAACATCTCATTGGAGTAGTTCTGACATTGATCGGAATGTCCAAGAAATCAAACAAAAAACGGCAATGTTAAATTTGTATTATTTACGAATACGCAAACTCTAGTTCCGAATCCAAAGTAGTTACTCCATCGTATATTTGATGACAGAATTATCACACCTTGGTTATAAATATCTTTGTTTGAGCATATTGGCAATGCAGCTTATAATTTTGGGGTAAACGCCTTTTGTGAATGAGATTTCCTTGTTCCAAATAGTCATTCCAGTGTTTACTTTTTTGGCAGTACTTTTACACTATTTAAGTCGAAAGATATTTAAATAGAGTCCAAAAATTTTAGTATTTAACAAAATCCAATAACAACCTCCTTTGACAGGATTGCAACTGGAAATATTTCCCTATTTTGGTTTAATAAACTATGTGTAAAAAGCATCATATACATAAGCTCGATATATATATACATCATTTTTAAAAATGCGGGGTGTGTTAATAATGCACAATGGTTTTAGCACACATTGAGTGATGTGAGTTAAACAGATTTTTGAAGTTATGTAGCAGCGTGTGGGGTTTCGGTTTTCCTGTGCTTGATTCGGTGTATTGCCAACTGAATAAAATATGACAATTGTTGTCTGTCACTTCCTGAGGAGAAACGTGGAGTGGAATACTCTCATCTCACATAAAAAGTTGAATATCGCAAATAAAACCTCGTGTATTGTAGTGGAAAGGTTTTTCGCTGGCACTCTACTGGACCAAGACGCCGGAATAAGAAAACAATTCATGTGACCTTTTATTAATACCGAAAACAAAGAGAGGGTCGAGAAAGCCCGCCACTTTTGTTTGTGTCAGTTCTAAAAAATTGTTTTAGAAATAAGCGTGTTAGTTAACTTACTTTAAGGCAAGTTAAAAGTGACAGAGTCAGCATTGTTTACCATTTCTACCTTTTTGTTTCTTTAGTGGAATGTTTTTATTCGAAGTACATATCATGAACATGTGTACATCTGCGACATTGGTTTGTAAGGCATAAAAAGTGGTGAGATCAGTAAACCCTGTAACCTCATTTGGTTAAAGCTGTTCTAAATGGTTGATTGAAATTCTTGTCTTTCTTCAGTTGTGATAGTTCATTTCATCTTTGTTAATCATCATTCTTCTTGAATTGTCTTTGTCATTATCATCATCATATTTGCAACAATTAGTATCATCGTGAAAAAATGAATAAAACTGAGTTTCTGTGTAACTGTTTTCTTTTTACTTTTTTTTAAGGACCTGGTGTTTGCAATACTGGTAGTAGATGAACAACTTGTGACAATGGTCAGACCCAAGAAATATAGTTTGCACCCTTCCGGTATGCAATACTCGTATAATTTTAGGGTGTTTGTTGTTTTGTAGATCACCATTTACCGGCTTACAATTGCATAGAAACAGGTCAACATAACAAATTTTAATGTGGAGGCAATATTGTTATTTATTCTTTCTAAGGTAACATTAGACTATAAATTAAAAATTTGCCAGCACTTTAGAATATGAACGGCGAGGGTACGTTTTAATTTTTTTCCATAGTAGGAGAGGCCCAAGATATTGAATGACTGAGTGGTAGGCGATACTGTCGGTTTTTCTCGAAAATCGAAAGGTTATAATTTTGAATGATCTGCAGCCAGAAAGAATATTCAAGATATTTCCCTTATATGCAGTATAGGCTTTTACAAATTGAACTGTATGTTGCTTTAAAGAAAATTGTGTAGCATATACGCTCCTTTAAAACACGAACTTATCATCACTCCTGGTAAAGGTAGAATTAAGGATGATTTTCATTAATCAGTCATTGTGTTTCCAATTTCGATATCTCCGTTAAATGAACTAAACACGAAACTCTGTTTTTGTGGCAACTGTATATTTTTCAAAATATATTTCGTGTTTGAAATATCTGGTAACTAACTAAAAGTTTGTCTTTTGTTTTCTCTGCAGATCTTCATCTAATTTTTAATCTGGTCAGTGGTTCTACATCCTTTAGGACGGTAGAGTCTTGGACACCAATTTGCTTACCCAAATTTGATAATAGTGGATACCTATATGCTCATGTCTCTTATTTTGATGACACATGCCCAGCCTGCTTACTTTTGCTATCAACGGATCGAAATGCATTTTTTGAACTATCCACATGTAGAGACAAGATATATGAGGTAATCTATGTCCGTCACTTTCCGTGTATGTGTTCGTGCGTCGTTGTATGACAATCTCCATACGTATACTCAGTCTTGGCTATATACTTCAACTTGTGAATAAAGACGATTTTATCCTCCTTTCCTTTCATTAAATATACTTGACCCTTTTTTATATATTGGGGGGAAGGGTTGACGTTGGCAAACTAAAACCACCCGCACGCTTTAAAGATAGCATCCTCGGCAGTTTGTATAATAAGATATTATGTGGTCAATAAATCTTCTAGATGGCTTTTTCTGAAATAAACACTTTTGAAATGTAACCTTTAAAGTAATTATAATTCTTTCTTTTCAAGTGAATTGTGAAAAATATTTAGTTTTTTTTTATGAGTCTAATCTTGTTAACATACTTGGGAAGTCTCAAGTGCCATAGTTAAAAGTGTATATCAGCAAGTGAGAAGGAAAATGTTAAAGCTGGAGATTTGCTACATATGATGAGAGATAGGAATCTGTGGAAAACCATAATCGCTAACGTCTGGAGTGGGTATGGCACCTAGAGAGAGAGGATCTTGTTATTGGCTTAGTTTTTATATGAGTTTTCTATAATACCTTTTTCCTCATCATTTTCATCTCCTCATCATTTTCATCTCATCGTGTTGCCCGAATACACACTTATTATATTTCTTGTTGATTTGCTTAGAAACTGGTAAAGAGCAAAAGTTTGGAAGCCATTACCAATGCAGCAACGAAAGGAGAATATAGAATAAGTAAATTTGTTTGGGTTTTTTAAAGGTTTAATTCGCCATGTGGTTAATTAATTGTGTCGCCCTCATTCGTCGAACTTTTAATTTATTTGTTTTTGTGTAGCTTTGCCCAAAAATTAATGGTAATAAAAAGACACATGGGAATTAAATTTGAAATTCACGAAGCTTTTGGTGTTCAAGACACTGTCAAGTGATAAAGAAAATCATTTTTTTTAGATTTTATCATTGTTTTAGATTTTATCACTTTTTTAGATTTCATCACTTTTTAGATTTCATCACTTTTTTAGGTTTTATCACTTTTTTAGATTTTTATCACTTTTTTAGATTTCATCACTTTTTTTTATTTTATCACTTGACAATTTGTCTCGAACACGAAAAGCTTCGTGAAGTTTGAAATTGTATTCACGTGTGTCTTCCATTTACCACTATTTATTTTAATCCTTTTTTATTTGGGATTTAAGGCCAGTGTAGCAAACAGGAATCCGACCAGCAGTTATGGCTTTGATGATCATCTGCTCTAGCAACTAAGTTTAATCCACAACGATCCTAATCAAAACATTTTTAAATCGAACGTTTCACTTTAATTTCTCCATCATTTTCTCAGGCCTCTTTCGTTAAACAAATATGTTATCCAAAGCTATACATATAAGGATTTGCTTACCATAAAGCAGTGACTTATCTTCTTAGGAAAAAACACCACATCCCCACGAACAGAAGGGTGAGGGAAGGTGTGACAGTGATATGAATGAGGATTTTTTCGTTTGACTTCCATAGCCTTATCCACTATGTTAATTTATCTTTTTCTTCTCTTTTTTGGTTTTAACGTCATTTTCCCCAGTAACTGGGGCTCAGACGATGCCCTTCTTAGGGACTTGGATTTAACAGTAAGGAATTTTTTGGCCGGATGCCCTTCCTGACGCCAACCAATAACTTTTTCTTTTGTGAAGTTCCAAAGTCGCTCCTTCGGGGAATCGAACCCGGAACTCTTGGTTACGGTGCTGTTACACTAACCATTAAGCCATGGCTCCTCACTGTGTCAATGTATTGTTCGGTGCAATATTATAGGTGCTAGAAGAAATTTTGTTAAAATGTGTCTTACTGTTAGTTCCATTGTTACAGTAAACTAAAAAATGCCACAAAACGTTTTCTGGCATTTTGCGGTACACATCTTACGACATTGTTTCTCTTTGAGCAGATTCCCGTCGATAGGGACCAAGAATATGATTTGCACAATTTAATTTAAAAGTTGATCTGTAGAAATCACTTGAATAAGAAGTTAGCACCGACAGAGCAGGCTGCCCCAACATTCTATCGAAACTGGTTCAAATCAAGTAGACCAGCTTCTATTTTTCACCTGGTCTTCTTGGGAATGTTTTTAAAACCTACTATATTTTTGTGGACAACAAGCACATTAATACGATAATTCTATTTGGCCTTAGTTTCATAGACAAATTTTATTACATTAGTGGGCATTTTTGTTATATTCCATTTTTGATTTTCAATTTAAACTTTAGGTAAATACCTTCGACCCACTTCGACACCGCAGCTTCACATGCAATTTCTACCACGTAATGCCTACGTCACCTATTAGATGTATTGTTTACGTGTCACCTGTTTAGAAAACGTCATGTGTTTTCCACCCACCACCAGCTAATAATTGTTTTCACGACTCTGCCACCAGATTGCTTTGCTGAAACAGACAATGTTAGTGTTTTTATCGGGATGTTGTAATTACTTCAACTGCCAATTAAAGCTAACAAACCCCGTCATTCATATTTCTGAATCAGTTACCTTGTGTTTAGATGCACAGTCTCATAAAGCTAAAATTGCCTCTTAAAGCTAAAACCCCTTTCCCAGGATAAATTCTCAGACTAGTGGCAGTGAAGAGCTCTGTATTTAGTTTTCTATTCAGATGATCCTATTGCAAAAGGTCTCTGGATTGTTTTGCTTTTTTTAGGAATCCAAAGTTTTTGAACCATGGTTTTGGTTTCTTTGCTACAACTTGTAAAGTCCCTATCACTTATGATGTTATCAGGAGATTTGTTTTTATTGGTATAAGTAACAGTATCGTTATTAAATTATTATTTTTGCTGTTGTTGCTGTTGTCTACTACTACTACTACTACTACTACTACTACTACTTCTACTATTACTACTACTACTACTACTACTACTATTAATACTAATACTATTACTGATACTACTACTACTACTACTACTACTACTACTTCTACTTCTACTACTACTATTACTACTACTGCTCCTGTTTCTACTACTACTTCTACTTCTACTACTACTATTACTACTACTGCTCCTGTTTCTACTACTACTACTACTACTACTACTACTACTACTACTACTACTACTACTACTACTACTACTACTACTACTACTCCTGTTACTACTACTACTACTACATCTACTACTACTATTACTACTACTACTACTACTACTACTACTACTATTACTACTACTGCTCCTGTTACTACTACTACTACTACTTCTACTACTACTATTACTACTACTGCTCCTGTTTCTACTAGTACTATTACTACTACTACTGGTACTAGTACAACTGCTTCTACTACTTCTAATTGTACTACTTCTAATTGTACTACTTCTTCTACTGCTACTGCTTCTACTTTTATTACTACTACTATTACTACTACTACTACTACTACTACTACTACTACTACTACTACTACTACTACTACTACTACTACTACTACTACTACTCCACTACTACAACTTTTAGTACTACCCTTGCTGCAACCACCACCACTGTTTGTATTAACAGGAAAAAGGTAGTATTTTAATAGGTGTTTACATAGCTGCTTCCGTAGAATTAGAGAGATAACTTGTTACGCACCCCATTGTAGTTGCGTCTGGCCAGGCTACTTGTAAAACTGATAACAAATTACCATAATATTTTTGTTTATCATGGTTTATTGTTCTTTACTAAGGTTCTCCGATAGAAAAGTGATCTTGGTTTAAAATGTTATATGATCATTCATTTAGGATGCCGTTAGTCTTAAGAGTATTTGTTATTGTTCGTTTCTTGCGTCGGTATCTTAAGTATGGTACTACAAGAGTTGCCCTCATGTTATCATTCTTGTTTCAGGTCAAGTTGGAATTCCGGAGCTTTGGCATTTTGTGTACAAATCAAGAAGCACTGCACAGTTCACATCCCCGGAGATTGGACCCCCATACATAACACGGGACGAACAGGATAGGTTAGTAACTGTGGAAATAAAATGGACATATATTGTGTCGATTACGCACATTTTATTGCCGCTTTTAACACTGGTTCTTGGGGTACTTATGAAGCACATCTTTTCAAAATTGTATAGTTTGCTTAGTTTGGTTTTTACATTTGCATGCATTTCCTTTTTGATATGTTCTCTTATCACTTCTGTTTTCCCGGGTAAGAAGAAAAACCCGATCATTATTGTTTTTCTTTCCTTCCTTAATGAAATTAATTTAGACACTAGATGCTTGATATCGATTTGTGGCAGAACATCAGTATTAATTCACATGATACAAATGCTTCCCTGTACGTATACAGTAGTTTCATTTTGAGGGATGGAGTGAATGTGTTACTATATATTAAACACTCATTGTTACACTTGTAGATTATTTGGACAATATCTTTATCTGCATCATCGAATCCATTGCCCGACTCGCAGTTTAAAAATATTGTGTCATATGGGTATAAAAGAAATGCTAATTGGCTGGGTATGCAATTTTTAATTTATTATTCTGTTCTTGATGAAATATTTAGACAAACGTATTGCTCGCTTTTCGTGATTGAGATCAATATCATTATAGTTTTTATTTATGATAAACTGTTGAACTTAAAGTAGAAAATAATACTGCCAGGGATATAAATTCAAGGTATTAAAAAGATGACAGAGCAGACAGAGACAGAGAGAGACAAAGAGAGAGGTTGGGGTGGGGGGAGAGGAAAATGACAGCTGATTGCTACGTATATTTGCTTCAGTATTTGTATTTGTAGTCATATGTTACCAAAATTATAAGAATTCTATTAAAGTCTGACTTGCTGTCTTCATTATTTCATTTTATCTGTAATTTTTTTGTTCTTTGGTAATTGCTATCTTGTCACAGGTATACCCGTGATTATTATCACTGACATTTTACTCCAGAAAAATGAAGTAGAAAAAATTCATTTGTAGTAATTTCTTTGATTATGACACTAATTTTTAAGTCTTTAAACAGCAACCTGTTTTAACGTTTTTCGAAAAATAGAGAAATAGATTACTGTCAAGTTTGTTTTGATTAAGATGGTTTGCTGCTTTTTTCTGCTTAACGATTAAGCACCCATATTCCTGGTATCACCCATTCCTAGCAACCCAAAACACCTACCCTATTTAGAACTTTTAAACGGTACATTGTTGGGAAAACATAGTCTGACAAGCTTAAAGTTTCATGTTATATTTACTAAGTGTTCGACAAAACCACTGCTTACTTTAGGCCAGTCGTATACGTGCAGATTTAAATGAGATGCATGCCGATTTGTACCGAGGAGAATTTATGATCAAGAGGAAGGTACATTTTCGAAAACTAATAAATAATAAGTTGTAATAATAATAATAATAATAATTTTTTTTTTAAACTTCACATGGTTTTATTTGTAAATTAACGATCTAGAAAATTTACAATGAAATTGATCTACTCAATACAGGTTGCAACACAACTAAGCTGTCACTGGATCCAGAGGACTGGAAATATCACAATGAAGCCTAGTTGTGGTACATCCTCTATAGTGATACTCTCCATTTGGGCATATCACTGAGAGACGATGTATCAGCTGGTTACCAGATTAATAATTCTGGGTTTGTCCATTCTTTGTTTCTCATACAGAAAATAAAGTATGATGTCCGTATACAAATGTTTATCGATCTTTTGATGATAAATTTAACAGTTTCGTCATTGAGATCGAGGGACTTTAATTTTGAAACAATCAAGCTATTTTTCCCAAACACACCTAGAGTTCCGAGGCTCAAGTTTACATAATAAACTTTAAATCTTCTTGATAAATCGGATAATAACTGTTCATAGCGTTGATTTTTACGGTCGAAGTTAATTTCTATATTGGTTTCAAATCCAGCTGTAAGTTCTAATATTAGTAACTTGTCACCTTTCACTATAACAAGATCTGGTCTTTAGGCATCACCTGTTATTATAGACGGATTGGGGTAGCCGTCAATATCAACATACGCTTGTAAACCTTGAGATGTAACGGTTTTATAAATGTATATAATATAATGTATATATAATATAATGTATATTATATAATAATAATAATAATAACAATAATAATAATAATAGTAACAAATTAATAGCTTTAATAGCCCAGTTGGAAGACCAGGTTGCTATGGAAGCCATATACAGTAATTCGAGTCCAACTCCGTGCAAGAGATTTTCAACTTGTTTATCTTAGTAATTCCAAATCCATCCACACTATTATTTTTATTGATGTAGAAATGAAATATAGTGATACTACGTAGGTTGATATTTAGGTAAGCGATTTTGAATAGTGCTAAGAGAGTTTAGATCTCTTTTGATATTGTCAACTCATGTACCCCTTGCCACATCTCTTCAAAAAGTCCTAACTTAAACCTGTTGTTTGTTGCATATCCTTTCGGAAGTATGGAAGCTTGTATGTATTTTTTTCTATTCCAAGGTAACATCTGGATTTGAACTCTACGCTGCTTTTAACCCGTTGATAAGCAAAGCTAGTGCAATGAATGCAGTCAGTAAACTTCTTCGATGGATTAAGGTAGGTCGAATACAACATTACAATAGGTTAAAAAGGAGTGCGTTTTACAGATGATCAGATAGTGGTGAATAATACAGCAGTAATAGATGATCGCACTCGGGAAAATACGCTACTGAAATTATTGTAAAGGGAAATAAGTATTAAAAATCTGAAGTATGCTCTCGAACGTTTAAATAAGCACAAGAGGAGAAGTGCTTCAAAGAGTCAAACAATGCAATTCTCTTGAAGAAATGATGACGAGGAGAAAAGGATAATGATGAAACAAGAGAAGAAATGGAATTGGCAAAGGTTCGCTCATATTACATACCGCATACCATATGAAGTCAGATAAAGTCTTCACAGACGGAAGATTTGATGGCAGAAGATCCAAATCAAGAAATATAGTTAGAATGCCGTAATGCCGTTGGATTATTTGTTGAATAGGTCATTCAAAAATTGAAGTCAAGGCGTTGAAACGAGGAGCTTAATTAACCCGTAATCTTACATAAGTCAAAGCACCGCTATTGATGGAGACAGAGAAAGTTAGAGAAAGGTATCAACAGATAAAACAAAGGCAAGCACAAACAAAGAGACAGCACGACAGGCAGACAGCAGGGTTGAGAACGAGACAATAAAATTAAACGAGAGGTTTTTGTAAGTGACGTGTGATATTTGATATTCCGGGAGCTAGCAATAATTTGGTGGGGTCACCATTACTTTTTGGATGACATAATTACCCCTGGTCCCTCTGCTCTAAAGCTGTTAGTTTGTAATAAAAGGTTTTCTGCTTCAGATAAGATTAGTTAATTGGGTCTCATGCATATCAGTGCTATGAAAATAGCTTCATCCGTTGAATAACATTAAATGAAGTCGTAACGATCGTGTCCAAGCAACTTGATAGTTGCTACCATTAAGCAAGAAAAGCAAGAAGTGACTTTTGAATATTATTTCGTTTCACGCAGCAGAATCCAATTGTTAGCGTATTATTTTTAAATTAAAGTACCTTTTATTGCTTCATATTGCTGTTCTTTTTCCTTTTAGAGAGAAGAAGATCGCTTGTTCATAATAAATTCTTACACTTTTTAAGTCCAGTTGCCTTAGGAGGGCACTACAGGGTCGATCAAGAAGCGTTGTAAAGAACCGATACACTTATAAGTGATTAACTTATTGCACGAAAAGTTACTGCAAAATATAATTTAGCGTACAACAAGGAAATAGCGCCAAGTAAACGAGGCTAAATTTTGCCGCAGCATACAATAATGCGGCTTAATTAATACCAGGAAAAAAATGAAAAAAGGCGTTAAATGATCAAATCGAAATCTTTTTTGTAAGAAATATTCCATCCGAAAATCAAGCCTCAACTATTTATGTTTTCCCACATATTTCACATGCAGTGTACTGCCTAATTTGTACTCGTTTTTCCAACTCGTACAATCATGTACACGTAATTAATGAGCACCTTAATTTGGGCGTTGTTATTTATGTACGCTGTTTATTTTCGTGTAGTAAGGTCATCACATTACAACACGAAGGAAAAAGGAAAAGTTTTATTGTGATGTAATATTGTATTATTCTTTGTTAAACTTTTCCACTCTGGATAAATATACTGTGCTTAAAATTTATGAAGTAGCACAAACAATTGTTTTGTTGTCATTAGCTGTATCTCTTTTGTTTAACCTTGGTTTCTTTTTGTCGCCATGTTTACTTTTTTTTATATATATATTTATATTTATATATGTGTGTGTGTGTGTGTGTGTGTGTGTGTGTGTGTGTTACTTCTGCTAAAGTAGTTTTGCTAACTTTAAGAGGGAAGCAACTGTTTGGAAATAGCGATGTTTAGATGGCAGAGAAAGATGTCAACTACAGTACATCAGTGCACAAAGCGAATGATCGTTGCAGAAAATTTTTCTACTCCAAAGTGTCATTTAGCGAGTATATATTTACCTTTTATCGCAGAGCACATTGTTTCCCCACCCAGCCATGACTTAATGGGACTACAGAGTGTGTTTGAATAATAAAGTACTTTTAAAACTGATTAGCAAGGTTATGTTTCAGGCGTATTTTTATCCCTCTATCCGTTAATGCATTAAGGTTCAATGACTTGCAATAGAGATTGACGTAGGATGCATCGCAATAGAGAGTTTTAACTCTTTATGAAGAAGATACGTCTGTAAATGTCAATATGACCAACAAGTAAAAATTTGTTGTGTTCTTAAAATAGTTGCTATTGTACTTGGTTTGCAAACTCGGTATACTAAATACGTGTGCATCCATTGTGATTGGGACATTAGTCCCATATAATTTTGAAAAAATGAGATTGCCGTGTCTGTAAGTTGTGTGCCTGGGGACATAATTTTCAAAGCCAATAAAACCAAGACGAAGAAGTAAATTTTGTTGCCTTGTGGATAAAGGAGTTACCGTTTTGAAAGACAAAAGAATTGTTTAAATTATTTAGATAACAATTGTTTAAGTGCAAAGGAAAGCGGACTAAACTAATAAAGCATTTTGTATCAAATGGTAGAAGACAAAATTTCTCTACGTTAAAGATAAGGAAAACTGCATTAAGCACTTATCTTACCGGCATCGCCACTAGAACTAAAGCTGTGGCCAGCTGCAGGAACTCGAAGAGGAGACAAAGCGGGAAAGGGGCATAAAGGAAGACCTTACTTGAACTTACATTGAGTTGAAAGTTTGCAGAACTGCATAATGAACAACAAAGAGAGGAGAAAAACTTAAACAACAACAACTTTAGTGTTATTGTCGGTACAAGTTGTGCAAGGCATTGAAACAGGAACATAGACTTACGAAACCTTGACAAAGTTCAACTGGCTCTTGTTTTGGAGATATTGAAATTATACAGTTGGGTTTTTTTGTGGCTGAAGAAACCTTACAGTTGAAAATAAAAATGTAGTTCAAAAATTATCCCATTGAAACGAAACAAAGCTAAGCAACTAATTTGTGCCTCGTTGATCAGACCTTTTCACAAATTCTACTTAAATTACGGTAACAAGTTATTAGTAACCATTCTTTTCAATAGTACAAAGACAAGTTTTGGCTAATGGCATTAGGGAATAAAAAAATGTGTAGTTTAATATTAACACAAATATCAATGCCTCGAACTCGAAACGGGTATACTACAGTAAATTTTAAAAGTCTGTCCCAATTTGTAAGGCTTCCCTGTTTACCTTTCTTGCCACTTCTTCCTTTTTTATTTCTTTTGTCCCTGCCTACTTTTTCACTTATGATAAAAATTAGCCTTTCCATTTCGGTTGGCCTTTTACTCCACTTCTGCAGTACGCTCCCTCATTCAAGTATATCATTCAGTGTGTCATCTCAGCAGGGGTAAACACCTTGCAATGGTTGTCATCTCGTCCCTGAGATAATGGAAATAAGAAACTGATAAGCCTGCAAAACATTGTTCATTCAAGCTTTGAAACGAGTGCTGTGAGCTTTTCTATTTTCATGCTCTTATTAAACTGTCTTTTAAAGACCCCATAACTAACGATTTCAAGTGGGGGCAGCCACAAGGTAAGTTAATAGTGTCAAAAAAAACCCAATTCAACAGTTAAGAGACTTCAAAGCAATTAAACTTCTGTGAAGAAGAAATCTTCACAATTACCCCAAACCCGGTTGAAAAACCAGCTAAATGACTCCTGGTGGAGAATTTAAATGCGATATGATAACTTCCGTGCACTTCATAAATAGTTGACAAAAGCAAGTGTAAAGTTCAGGGGCAACGTCAAAATGTTTAGTCCATGTAATCAAAAATTAATGTACGCATGTATATAAATGTGCGTGTATGTATTTATTTATTTATAAATACAGACGTCTTTATGACTAGATGTGTAGTACCTGTTTATGTTCCATAGCGGTACCAACACGGATTTCTTCCCGATTCTTCGGAGGCCTCAGAGAAGTTAACTGTCACCAGGAAATATCCCAGTGAATTTAGGGCCAACTGCTATTGTCACCTGAGCAAGGTCGGAATAGGATCCCCACAACGCCGAAGTCACATAATTGAAAAAGAAAAATTTTCAATGGTTTAACCAAAAAGCTGCAAGACCCATGTGTCGTGGTATACACCTCTAAAATAGTTTGTTGACTAACAGGCAATATAAATGACTTGCCAACTGATTAAATAAGTAAAGAAGCTCAAGCAAAATTCAAGAGCCAATTCAGAAAATGCTCAAGAAACCAATAAAAATCGTTTGAAATATGTGCACTATTGAATCTTCATATTTACGTATCCGAAAATAAAAATCCAGACAATTTTGCTTAGGTGGGAAACCAATGAAATAAAATAAAAACTTGCTTTCCAGCAAAACAGATGCACACTGATGAGGAGAGAAGCAGAGCTATTTAACTCCTTGAAGATGAAAAAAAAAACAAGCAAAGGAATAGATACAAATGTTTCACACACACGAGATTCGGTAATAAAAAGTATAAGCATTTTTCATATTTATTTTGGTCCAAGCGCTAGGTGCCTTTATACTCCCTTTTCACGAAAAAATAAAACTTCAATTCATTGTTGAATACCTGAAGTTTAATTTAAGAGTTTACAGTAACTGTAACTAATACGAACTGTGACGCAAATGTGGCATAGGCGTTTAAATGCTCAACTAAGAACAATGCACTATAGTGCTTGAAAATAAAGAAAATACCGACAACTCTAGAGCTCGCACTGATTTGCCACAACTTTTTGTCTCTGTTGGTGTATGTGTTATTTTGTGTCTGTGTCTGTGTATATGGTTCGGGGGGGGGGGCGATGTGGAAGTATACGTTTCTACGCTTTCCGATCCCTGTTACACATTGTCTTAAGTCTCAGTCACAAACGTTATATAAATCAAATCACGTGATGAAGAAGTAGGAAAAAATAAAATTCTAGGTACAAATATATGTAGCATTGCATCTTAGATTTATTTACATAGAATAGAAAACCAATTAATTCGAAATTTAACGATTTATTCTGTCAAACGGTGTATAATTCTGCTCTCCAAAGAGTTAAAAATAACCTGGTTTAAAGAACTGTTGTCTGACCGCATACGGACCTCAATAGAATTAGTTTTTATTTTGAAATAGAAAAGTACTGCAGTTTTTCCCAACATGGTCGCCGCTGCTAAAACCTCTGTTTCGATACCCCGTTCTGAAATAAAAACAAAAAACTCTTATTACCTGAGGGAAAAAAGGCTACCTACAGATATTGTCAAAATAGCAATACAGAATACAAGGAATCATTTCAGTAAAAAAGTCCAGTCATTCTCAACTCTGTATCAAAATTTAGGTGCAGTTGTAAATAACGCCAACCCCAACATTAAGCATTACCTTTGGCCATTCTGTTGATCGATCGCAGTATCTTAGGTCTATGACCAAAGTGTTGTGCATCAAAACCCTATTTTGTGCGGGGCCCTGTTCTTCTGTGTTGCGCCTCTCTTATTACTGTTATGTTGGTGGCAAGACCAGTGTCAGCTGGATTCACTCTATATAAGACATCGTTTGGAACGGTTTCGTTTTAAGTAAAACAATGAACATGGTATTACAAATAACAGAAAATAGTAGGGTAGGAACTATCTCAGCGATGTGTTCGGCCTTTTAAATGTCCTGTTCTTTATACCATTTCTCTTTTCTTCTAGGTAACACAAAAACACACACGAGAAGGGTTATGTGGCAAATAGTCTAACCAAAACCGCGTTAAAAACTTGAGATAATGCGCTAATCTGAACAATATGTTTAAAACGCCATCAATGTGGTGGTTCAAACAAATCAATAAATACGAGAGAGAAAAAAATGTCTGATGGACGAAGACGTCGCAAAGTAGCACTGTAGCAACAATAGTAACTAGAAAACAGAGGTAAACTACTGCTAACAAAAGGTACAGAAAAATATTTCCAACCTTCGTCCACCAAATGTATATGTCCAGCCGAGCCCAACAATTCCAAAAATCGATCTGCATTGATGTTTCCACATTGCGATACTTTAAAGAATTCTAAAAGGCCAACTGTAAGCCAACGAGATTCAAATTCTGATGCTTCCATCGACAGAGGGCGAACAAAATCTAAATGAGTCAATTCGTGCCTGAAAAGCAACAATTTGTGGGTATTCGATTTATCTCTGTAGCTGACGTCACCAGTAATGGCCAAATTTTGTGCTGGGGCTTTGTACTGAATTGAAAGTGTGCATTGCAGCATTCGTCGTGGGCTGACAGCATCGAAATGTAGCTGCGCATAAAGGAAGATGAAGCATTCTTCATAAATTGAAATGAAATGTTATAACAATTAAAGCATGGGAAATAGGTTGCCTTAAAGTGGATTCGAACCAGTCTTCTGTTGGCATACCGAACGGCTTTCACAATCATCCGGCCTACCAACTGAGCTATTGGTCCATATTCTCAACAATATCATTTTCACTTCACAACTTAACCTTCCACTTGACTAGGCCCTTCTTTTCCTTGATTCCAATCACTGGTAATCTAATCCAAATCTACATATATAGAAGTGTGCTTCCATCAGAAAAATTACTTACCTTTCAAGCCAAGAACTTTTGATTTCTGCTAATAAGAAAAGGTTACAAAATAATGAACATATAATATCGAAGACAGGATGTCTTTTGATGAATGCAAATTTGAATATATGTCACATTAAACTAGATTCCCTTGACTTCCATAGCCATCTGTTCCAGCCGCTAAACTATGTGCGCTACGGCCCCTCCCCCCAGACCATGATCGAACTTTAACATATTCTGCCCTTGAATGTTTCTTTACAGGCACAAATAAAGTTCAGTGCAACACGTTTTCAATTTGTTTTTCTTTGTAATTCGAAACGCTTTTCTTTAACATTTATTCCTGTTTGATGAAATACCTAACACATAAACGATCATGGGTGGAAGTGTGGTCCTATAAGGACAAAATACCAATGTCAATCAATGTCATGATATAGTGTTATATATATATATATATATATTTATAGTATATAAATTTTGTTTGGTAAATTTCGATCCTTGTAACACTAAAAAAAGACATCCATCAATGAGCTCTTTATAAGTTTTATATGACTTGGATACCTACCATTTTCAAACGTCCCGTTCTGCCGTCTGGTGTTACAAGGATTAAAAAGATAACCGTTGATTGTCGATTACCTAGGTAGTCGACAATAAAATAAAACCAGTCTTTTCTTAGCATAATTTAGTACGACCTCTCCGAACTATTTAGCTTATCGATCCCTTTGTGAATCCTTGGAACTATGTTGATCCGTGTATGAAAATGTGAATTAAAGGCAGAAAAATAGATCATCCGAGCTTTATACAACAAAATTAAGCACTGTTGCAGTTTTCTTACCATTGATGCAGCAGCATGCATACCAAACTGTGCCATATTGTTGCTTTGTGAAGAAAACTGTGAATTCCCTTGTGTATATCTCTTTTTCAAAACGGGTAAAAAACCCCGAAAAACTGTTTTATGCCATTGTGAAAATCGTGTGAAATGTATAAAAATTGAATGTTGACAAGCTATGTTTTATGTATTTCCATTTCTAAATACGCTTAAAATATGAGATCAAATAAAAATAACCCAATTTTTAACAACAGTGAAATACACTAGGGAGAGTACCAACGAATAATGACATCTTAAATTTAAAACTGTTTCGTGCAACTCAATCAATGAACCTAAACTGACTAAATAAGCAGACTACGATTATCTACAAACAACCACTGAAACTCACCGTTAGGTCTTCCGAATGAATTAGCCTGAGATCTAAATTTGACATATCCTTAATTGATAGCTTAAGATGATGAATACTGTTAGAAGTCTGATTTTTTATAAAAAGCTGAAAACAAAGTTCTGCTGGCTTCAATTCCTTAACCAGTGACAATCGAACATTTTCATCGAAGACTAAATCCTCTTTTAGAAAATTCTGGCCTGGTACATCAGCGTCTTTCAAAAAGTTACTATCTACATTCTCCTTGTCAATATCAGGCTCAGGCGTTGGATCTGAAGGAGGAGTTGCATTTAAAGTATCTAAGGGTTGCTTGTGATCCATTCTTGAATTATGTAATGAAGTTGAAGTACTTGGAATCGGAGTCAGCGCATCATATCTATCGTAGTGGTCGTAAAGTAAAAGGTCATCAACAGCTAGGGAATCGACTGTTTCTGTTCTAATATCAACTTTCCCTACCTCCAGATGTGTAAAGTTGCCTTCAGAAAACGTTTGCGCAGCTGCTTTTGATTTCTGTTTAAAATTTGTTGCAACAACATCCGCACTCTTAGTGTGTATCTCTTTCCGGCCAAATAATGCTTCAACAAGTTGCTTCTTTTCAGGTTCGAGATACGGCTGTCTATCATTTCCTTGAACATTTGTGATCTGAACAAAAAAAACACAGCAAAAAAATCCTAACAGATATAGTTTACCAAAAATCTTCAGTATTGAATATGAATAAAATTTCCACGCATTAATTACTTATAATAGCAGTGAATTGTTTCCATATTTTCTTTTTATACTCTTACTTTTAATGTAGGCTTGATAACCTGGAAAAATTCTCTTTTGCCAAATAATTCCTTTTTTTAGGATGTTTTTGAGAACCGTAATTACCTATTAGCGAGCTTCAAGAAGTTGAGTAGCACAAGATAAGCCTTCAAAAAATTTTTAATAACATGGGTTGATCAAATATCATTATGGTCAATGGTATTTCGGTAATGAATGTATGGGTGTTTAATGATCCAGTTTTTCAAACAATGTCAGGTAGTCATTAATCAAAATTGGCTAAACTTTTACATTACAAGATTCTTAAAACACTTAACAAATCAACAAAAGAGACTGAGAAATCTATTGTGGGGTTAAAACCCCCATTTGTGGCTTGGCAATATGAAGTAAGATAATAGTGACAGAGAATGCAGATCATCTGCTACTTGCTAATTTAATCAATTGGTGTTGATATCAAAAAGATAAAATTACTTTTGTGATTCGATTGGACGGTAAAGACAGTTCAGGCTAGAAACAGGAGAAAGGTACTCCCCGCAATTCTAAATGGTTCAATTGCTATTTACCTCTATGGGGCATTAACATAAGCTAAATACGAATTTTAACTGAATAAATCTGCTACTCCTCCGACAAACAGGTGCTTTGTTTGTTTATTTGTTTGTTTGTTTTAACGTCATTTTCCCCAATAACTGGGACTCAGACGGTGCCCTTCATAGGGACTTGGATATGTCAGTGAGGAATATCTTGGCCGGATGCCCTTCCTGACGCCAAACAATGGATTTTTCGTTTGTGAAAATCCAGTCGCCCGTTCGGGGAATCGAACCTGGTACTTATTGGTTATGGTACAGTTCCACTAACCACTAAGCCACGGCTCCGACAAACAGGTTCACGTAGGTGAAATAAAGACGCGTTTTAAAACTAGCACACAAATTCTGAATAAAGATAGTAAAAAAAACAAATCTGCATTTTCCCCCTTTCTAATGGCAAAAGAAGAGAAAGCAAAATAAGATGGCTAATGGATGCGTGTGAGAGGATACATCAGTAAAGGTGAAGGGACAAGAGGAAGTAAAAGAAAGCCGGGAATACCATCGCTGAAAGTATTCAAAAGATCACGTTTCGGGTTCGAAGAAAGCAAATGAAAGCCTTATTATCGAAAACAAGAATACAAAAAAAGGTTTGCGTTACTGTTCCACATCTACATTGAATAAGGCGAGTATTAATCAGCTGTGCCCAGTGTGGATAAGTTCAAATAAAAAGCCCGAAACAAGAAAAGAAAAGGGGTTGCATTACAGTTTCATATTTACGTTTAGTAGAGTAAGTATTAATCAGGTGTGTCCAGTATGGATAAAGTTAAAAAAACCAACCGAAACAAGAAAAGAAAAGGGGTTGCATTACAGTTTCATATTTACGTATAGTAGAGTAAGTATTAATCAGGTGTGCCCAGTGTGAGTGAAGTTCAAAGAAAAAACCCCCTCGAAACAATAAAAGAAAATGGGTGGCGTTACTATTTATCAGTTAAATGTGTCAAGAGTGGGAAAAGTTAAAAAAACCGAAAAGAAAAAACAAGCAAAGGAGCCAAGTAAATGATACCTTTGCTATACGGACATAGGCAATCNAATCAGGTGTGTCCAGTATGGATAAAGTTAAAAAAACCAACCGAAACAAGAAAAGAAAAGGGGTTGCATTACAGTTTCATATTTACGTATAGTAGAGTAAGTATTAATCAGGTGTGCCCAGTGTGAGTGAAGTTCAAAGAAAAAACCCCCTCGAAACAATAAAAGAAAATGGGTGGCGTTACTATTTATCAGTTAAATGTGTCCAGAGTGGGAAAAGTTAAAAAAACCGAAAAGAAAAAACAAGAAAAGGAGCCAAGTAAATGATACCTTTGCTATACGGACATAGGCAATCTGTATATGCAGTCACGACATGCAAATATCGATTCATCGCCATATTGGAGAAGAAAAAATATCATTTTTAGTGTTACCTTGTACACTTGACTGTAACATTCTTAGATGATGTATTTATTTTGTTTCTTTCTTGTTTGCTATTCAAGTAATACGAAGACATGACAACTATAGTGAACTAAACCGGGATATATTTCATTGATTCCTTCAATTTTAAGATTACTGTAACCATCGAATGTTTCAAAAAATTTATCTATAGCTAATCGACATTTTGGCAAGGGTCCAAACCTTGTGAAATTATAACCATCACACCGTTGACTAAGGTAAACCTTATCAGCCTATTTCTTTTGTTGATGAGGTTTTGGGAGATTGTACTTTAGCTAAGGTGCTTAAAGACAATTGGTTGGGGGTTTTTTTTGAGAACTTGTAAATTTTGTACTTCCCGATGGGGCTATTGCAGTAAACAAGCACAGGTGATATCAGTGTGCTGAACCTAAAACCTCTTGATTCACTAAAAAAAGTCAACTAGATCTCATTTCAACATGCCCTTATATAAGGGGTGCATTTTCAAAAACAATTATGTCGTCGCTTATTACAGCTCCATAGTAAAAGTATACCTTGTTGTCCTCAACAGTGCTGTAAATTATAGATGTTTCCAGTTCCTCTGAGAAAGAATCTTCTGAGCTTGAATCAGTTAATTCTGAAGATTGTGACCTTTGGTTTTCTTTCAATAAATATCCTCTGGCTGTCCATAGTTTTGGCTTCCCTCCTTCTGAAATAACGTCCGCATTTCTCCTAATAGGGATTATGGTAAGAAACGTACATGAGTAAGCAAGATCTTTTTAAGAATGCAAGAAACGAATAAATACACTTCTTTTATCTTGTTGCATGCTACACTTTGTGTCATACATCAGTTCACAAAAAAACCCTGCTGCTGCTATAACCAAAACATCAGTAAAAAAGATCATATTTCTATTTATGTTGATAGCTTATCTTTCAGTAAGGGTCGAAAACAAATTACCACCCCTTGGTTCTGTTATCTGAACTATTTTGTGGGTGTCCAACACATGCTAGCATGTAAAACGGACGTTAAACCGAATATGATGATGATGATGATGATGATGATGATGATGATGATGATGATGATGATGATGATGATGATGATGATGATGTGTAGAACGGTAAAAAGGAACTATCAGCAAAAAGCCAGCTTTAGAACCGACCAGATTGCTGAAACGATAAAATTTTAATACCGTTGTTTCTCAGCAAACGTCGATGCATACATCCAGCTATGCAAATTTCTACATATACTGAATTACATTTCCACATTCTATTTCAAAACACAGCCTTGTCACAATCTAAAATTAGACTACCAAACAGTCCATAACCGTAAATAGCATTGTGGATATCATGTTTTAGGAAGACAAAGGGGTGAATTTCGGTGATGAAATAGTGGAAATAATAAGTCTACCAATGAATGACTTGTTCACTACCATTTGAATCATTTGTTAATTGCCATATGCCCCATAAACAAACAATATTTTTAGCAGATAGCATGTGTACTGATAACATTACAACAATAGCCCATTCGTAACTCTTGGGAAAAGTTCACCGTATACACACACTTCTCCATCCCTGCTATCTGGTATATCGCACATTGTTAATTTATTTTAGATTGTCTGAATTGTTCTGTAATGTACTACGAAGAAAATTGCAACAGTAAAAACGGTATTGTTTAGCCTTAACTTTATCTTCAGGTAAACATATGGGCTTTAAAAGATCCTTAACTACCAGATTACTAATAAATTTCTATGCAAAAGACCATCGAGTGAGTGAGTGAGTAAGGAAGTGAACAAAAGACCTACTTATCATAGCTCTACTCGTATTGTTTATGTGTACAATCTTAACAATGGAGTGTCCAGTTTTAGTCTTAAGATATACAATCTTACCAATCACATGACCAGTTTTACCAATGGCACAACAAGTCATAAGGATAACATATCCCGTCTTGCCTGTCACATTTCTGTTCCTCACAATAAAATACCCCATTTTATCCATCAAATACACATTGTTTGATGGTAGTACATATAATCATACTGATCATACACTCACTCTTGCTTTTGGATCTCTAGCAAGTGGATGAGTTACTGATAATATTTGTAAGAACAGGCATTACTTCCGTTACAGCACAACAACAGTCAGTTAGTAGACAAGGGTACAGACACAAACAAGTCAAATCAACAAGTAGAGGCATTATCTCAGTGGAAATATAACAATAAAAAAATTGCGGGGTAAGAACCTTCTCTACAAGCAGTAGGCCAGACTAATATACATTCAACAAATTAAATAGCGCATCTAACCTCGACCAGAAAATAAGTTTTGAGGGGGCAGGGGGGATTAATTTGACGTTACAGTTTTCTGTGTTATCTGCTATTCCAAATGTGCTAATTAGGGTTTACATACCATGTTGTGTACAGATTGTTATAAAGATACTGGGAATGTCAATGTATTTTGACCTGGCAACTTTAACTAAGAAAAAGCAATGCCAGTAATGGCACTTTTAAATGCCAGGGCTCTAAAGGCGAAGCTGCAAAGCAGTTTACTGAAATGCTTACAACAAACGTAAAAAATGGCTTTGTTACACAAGAGGAAATAAGCGGTGTAGATACCTGCAATGCTACATGTCTTTCATCCAATACCAAGGTTGTAAGGGTAGACTAACAACATTAAAGGTAAAGCAAAGAGGCTCCTGTTCACTACGTCGGTATAAGAGAACATTTAGGGATAGGGAGAGGGGAGGAGGTAAGAATCACTAAAACAAAACATTTAAAGTATAAATATCCTCTTCCGTAACATTTCAAACTGGAGGTTGCGGTAAATAAAACGGGACGCAGTTTAAGGTATAACTTAAAAGAGAAAGTGTGTGTTGTTGAAATTGTCATGTATAAAAAATAAGTCTTTTATGTACAGTAAAAACCCGTTGGTAAATATATATATATATATATATATATATATATATATATGTAAGGTTGCATGTGATATTCGTCAAAAACCCAACCTCATATTGCGGACTAACAAATTATACAACGCCTTTCTTTTCGTGCCTGATTTTTCAAGCTGGAAAGTTAGGCACAAATGCAGCAACAAATATTATCGATGTCAAAATGCCATTACCAATCAGTTGCTAAAACTAGGGAAATAAAATATATGGCTTCAAACTTACCACTATGTCCAGCAACAATCAATCTGCATCTATAAGCGCACAACTAAGTTTACCATGAAAAGAATTAAATCAGTGGACTATTACCCACTTACTACATACCCTATATAACACGATAACTATATTGCAAATACTACCTTCTATTTTGCCCGAATGTCCGGATAAATAGTAACGTTATTATTACCCTTTAGTGAATAACTGTTCTCAGTGGAAGACCTTAAACGGATTTTCAGAGACACATATCATCTTAGTACAAATGGTACATTACTATTAATCCAAAGATTTAAATTATACCTCAAATTAAGCTGAGCCCATTTGGTAAACTTACCCTGTTTCCTCAGTTTCAACCTTGAATGTCTCTCGTCTATGATATTCTTCTACACTCCATTCCGGTATCTGTCGTTGATATGGTGCGAAATTCACTTGACATGGTTCTTCTTGATCTAACGAATACACAAAGACGGAATTAATCTTGTAGGCTCTTCCTTCTAAGTAACAACGTCAGTAGACACCGTAATTCACGTAAAGCTAACGTTCCTATCAAACTTGGGTGTGCATTGTACATACAAAATAAGGTGAATAATAAACTTGTCGAATCGCAAACCGGGGCGAAAACTGCTGTGTAGTATTTATGTCCAAATAACGGGTTGTTTGAAACAGAATGAATTGGCCACGGCAGACTAAATTAAACAATACGTACAAGACTTCCAGGACAACAGAGCATATATTGTATGTAACTTTCTTGTTAATGTGTACTTCCTTGTACATTTGTTAAAAAAATTAATAATAATAATAATAATTATAATAATAATAATAATAATAATAATAATAATAAAACTGTATTTGTAGAGGCATGGTGGAGGCTGAGGATTCGTCGGCATAGTACACTGTGTTCGTGGAAAGGAGATTAACTTGGAATTTTACGTAATGGATTCTATGGAAATTGTAATTCAGGGGAATTCTGCATCAAGAATGATTAAGACAAAAGGCGCCATCAGTAAGAATGAATTTACACGACAGAAAGATGAGGAACTGAACCAAAAATCGATGTAGGAAAGAATCTATGCACAGTTTACCAGGAAAATCCCGGAAAATATCAGGTTGCTCTTTGGACTTTTTATCAATCTCTTTTTTTAGTTTTTCCAATCCACTCTGCTTCTGTATTGGGTTTAATATCCTTCTCCCAAATGTCTCTCCAGAATTGTTATGCTTGCTTTAGCATCCGGTACTTTGTCATTTCACTGTTCCCCAATATCATTAGTCTAAGTAATGTTGTTCACCTTAATCTTGCCCACTACACTGTTCACCTTTTTCACTGCTGCATGCAGTCTTCATTTTCAACGCCTCTCAGTGATAGTAATCTTTTTCTTTCCTTCTTACCTATCTCACTTAATTGTTTAATCAAATTCTTCTCTTCATCTTTTACTTCCTTATAAAGTGAGACATTTCCAGTCCTATCAGCAATCCTATGATCAACATTTGACACCAGACCAACAACGTCCTCAGTTTTACTTCCATCCCTGATTCCCTGTTCCACCTGTCCATACGAAGCTTACTCGATCGATCGTTTTATCTCTTCAAGCTCCAGGTTTGATAGCCACTGCTTCTTTGTGATTTGATTCTACTGATCTACTAATCATTGTTCAGTAACTGGGAACATATTTATACTAAGCCACACATTAACCATTCTTTTCCTGTAGCCATTACGGCTTGGGTCACTTCTATAGTAACACTCCATAACAATCCTATTTTTATCCTGTGACCACTTTCTCCTGATCCTCCTAGCATTAGTTTGATGACGACCGGGTTTATGTAGCTGGGCCGTGAAACACCTGTCGGGGCGAGGGACTTTCCCCAATGGTCCCAGTCTCATTGACGCCGTTGTTTGCTATACTTTTATAATCCATATTGCACTCTTTCGAAGTTAGTGAGTTTTAGGTTACACTACCACCGATATTTTTTATTGTGACACCATCACTAGGGGGATTGCCTGCAGGGCTAAAGAGTCCCCCCTACCCATGAAACAGACCAAACCCCGCCGGATGCCAACCCAGTACTTTAAGGTCTCCAGGGTGGAGTGACAGATGCTACACCTTGCCCAAGGGTGACCTGGAGGTAGTTCTGGCAAAGGGTTACCTAATACCATTACTATTACTATTACTATTACCATTACTATTACCATTACTATTACTATCTCTATCACTATCACTATTACTATTACTATTACTATTACTATTACTATTACTATTACTATTACTATTACTATTACTATTACTATTTCTATGTTTTCTTTTGATTTACATTTTAAGATCAAACACCGGGTCACTACCAGTGACATAGGGTGGGTGAAATTCAAGTTACGTAGCTTTTGAATAAGAATAAAGCATAAAAAATGTTTCTAAAAAAATTCATAATATATATTTATATATAAAATTTTTAGTATAAAAAGTTTAAAATCTGGAGAAAAAGGGGCAATTTATTCAATACCAAAACAACGATTTACAAACAATTATTAAGACAGTGTACGGTACAAACATTCAAATCACAACTTACTAACAATGAAATCAATTTTAAGATATTCAAAACAGAAAAGATTTAAATAGACAGAGCTCTTCTCAAAACACCTGATGTCCTACTTATAACAATTTTCTAGATTCCTTGCAGTGATGGTTCACCTGGGATCTTTTCCAGATATGCTTGTGTTCTTTTCTTGATCAGGCCGAGGGTAACAACAATAACTTATATGGTTTTGGTTTTGAGATGCCACATTTTTTCGATTTCTATTTCAAGATCTTTATATTTTGATAGCTTTTCAAACACTTTAAAGGAAACGTTTTTATCTGAAGGAAAAATAAAATGTGGTCAGGATTACAGGCATGTATATCTGGCTTCGTCGAGTATTTGCTATTTTGGGACCACAAATGCTACTTCACAATCAAGATCTCACTGGTCACATTTTACTTTATAAACTCTGTCCCGAGAAAGAAGCAAACAAATAGCTCCATTGCATCGGTCAATTAGGTACTTGAATGCCCTATCTAAGCTCGGAATTTCACGACCAATGTTTACAAAAATGGACTTGGAATGATCTCTTTCAGCACTTATCAAGGTTGTTTGAGGCAGGCAAAGAGAGCACGCCTTTCCTGGTTCTGCTTTCAACAAGTACCGAGTACTAGGAGCACAAAATAATACTCTGGCTGTCATTTTTAAGCCAAAAAAAGTCAAATCTAAAACAAGTGTGAATCCATTGAAAATAACTTCGTTACTAACCCTGCGAAATCGTATATGAATAGTATATAAAGAAAACTCTAAAACAATTTAGAATTTTAACCATAAGGTATCAATCGTCGTTTCTCGTAACACAAATTGGTTTTGAAGAAGGAAAAAAGTTACTGCACGGAGCAATGGTTCTGCGCCTCTGGCTGAAAAAAAAGAAATCTTAAGTGTTCGGCAATGCACTATTTCGTGTTTTTTTATTTAAAGGTCAAATGATTGCCTGACCACTAACAACAACAACCTGTAAAACTTTGTTTGACTAAGGTGGGAATGAAGAATACCAAGAAGATGAACAACAACAAAAAACAAGATTAAGAACGGTAAGAGGTACAAGGAAATAAAAAACATGAGAAAAAAACTACGGCTGTGAGCTCCTTATGCGCAAATCTGCGCAATAAAATACAAAAAGAACATTTGACTGACAAAATGAGATGTCTACCAAACAATAAGTTAGTGATAATACTTCTGTTCTCATGGCAAACTGACATTACATGCAGCTTGCACACCCAGTTTACATAGGTAATTTAGCCTTTCAACTTAACTCGGCCTACCAAACTTTTTTCTCTGATACAACTGTCAGACTAGTAAGTGTGTTGCTTAAATACTTTCGAAGATAAAGTTGAAAGTTAAATCAAAGCAATAAATAAATACCGTAAAATCCAGGAAAAAACTCCCACCTGGATATAGGCCCACCCGAATATAGACCCACTGTGGTTATATTGCAAAATCCATCCCGCTTTAAAGCCCACCCGAATATAAGCCCACGGGCAAGGCCCAAAAAATCAAAGAAAAACAAGATTTTAGCACCTTTCTGCTTATATTTCAAGAAAAACAAGGTACATTAAAAAATTATTCCCCTTTAACCTTATTGCGTAGATAGCTTTTTTGTTCGAATTTCCCATACACTTCATACATGCACGGTAGTTCTATTCCTCCACCGAGTACCCATTTTCCTTCAGTCGCATCTTTTGGTGATCCAGAAACTTCAGCTTCCAATGCCAATATCGTTTCGTTAGCCACTTCTGGAGCGAGTATTTTGGCCAATGTCTCTGGGACGTGTCCAATCGTTTCCCCTTTTGTTGATAACGCTTTTATTGCGTTGCGTCTGTGTTTATTACCTGGTTCAAGGATGCATTTCAGGATTTCTCCAAATTTCGAAGACTTCAAGTAGAAATGGTAACCTTTAATCGTAGAGTTTATATTTGCTAATTTCACCGAGAGCGAGAGCAAACGTCAATGATATTAAGCCAATGATATCTTACATAAAAACCTAGATATCTAACTCACGTCAAATATGTGAAGCACCTCTTGAAATGAAGCCACCCCATTGTAATTGGCTTCACTTTTTGGACGTCAAATGAATGGAAGTTAGATATCTAGGTTTTAATATAAGATATCATTGGATTAAGCATTCGAATTTCAAATGCTTTGATTTTTCGAATGGTTTCTCGGAGTGGCATTGCGTTTTATCAGAATTAAAATGGCCGAGAGAAGGTCATACACAAGTGAGTATAAATTACCTGTAACAGAAAGGTTTTTGGAAAATAATAAAAATATTTCTTTAGCTTCAAGAAAGTCTAATGTGGATTGAAAACGCATTAGAGAATGGGTTAAACAAGAAGAAAGTCTAGTTAATCAAAAAGTGGAAGCAGAACAAATAGCAGAGGTTGTACTTCGAGGTTTCCACTGATGGAACAAGCGTTGTACGATAATTATAAAACGGCAATGGGTGAAGGAAAAACAATCAAACGCTGGTGGTTCAATTTGAGAGCAAAGCAGCTTGTTAAAGAACTTTATCCAGATGAAAATTTTTCAGCTTTTGATCAATGGTTTTTGAGATTTACCAAGCGTTTCGAAATTTCACTTCGCAGAAAAACACATTGTGCCCAAGAAGATCAACAAAATTTGAGCTCTTCAGTCAGAAAGTTCCATTCAAAGGTGTTGCGTATCCGGAGACATGGAACATACCAGCTAAAAGACATTGCAAACATGGATCAGACACCATTGCACTTTGATGGACGATGGAAAAACTCATGCTGACAAGGGAAGCTCTGAGATTTGGTGTGCTACCCATGGTTCAGGACTCGATAAAAGACAATGCACAGTCCAACTAACAATTTTTGCAGATGGGAAGCCACGACTGCAACCTCTTGTTATTTTTCGGGGCAAAGGTTTGAGAATCAAAAGTAAGGAGCAAGATGCATGGGATCGACGTGTGCAAGTTCTGTTTCAAGAAAATGCTTAGTGTGACGAACCAAAAATGTCAGAATGGACTTCTCAACAACGGAATAATTGTTTTATCAACCCTCCCACCAATGGTTCTTCTGGGAAGATCTTGATTGCAGATGTACACCGTGCACAGCAAAGAGATAAAGTAAAATGTATTCTGAAGAATAATAATTCAGAATTAATCAACATACAGCCTGGATGTACAAGTCGAGTTCAGCCATTACATGTTGTTTTTAACAAACCGTTTAAGGACATAATATTCGACCATTATTTGAGAAGCACATCGACGAGAATCTAGTTAACTATACCGAAGGGAAAATAACTGCTTCTCAGAGAAGAGTTCTCATCACAGAATGGGTCGGTACAGCCTGGTTCGAAATCGAAATGTCAAAGAAAGAAGACATGATAATCCGAAGCTTTAAGAAGTGTGGCATTAGTCTTGCATTAGATGGGAGTAAAAATACCGATCTAAATATTGAGGGGCTGGAAGACTAAGAAATACCATGTGCAGAGGAAGCATATGAGGAGTTCCAACTTCAAAGCGAGTCCAGTGATGAAGTGGAACAAGAAGACATTTCATTTTATTGTATTTTATTAGTTGAGGTTTCTGGAAAATAAGATGTTTTGATGCTACGAAAATTTCTTTATTTTGGTTCTAACAAAAACTCCATCCCGCTTTTAAGCCCATCCGGATATAAGCCCACCTGAATATAGGCCTACCCAAAAAGACCTTTCTCCAGATAAAATCCCAGGGCCTATATCCGGCATTTTATGGTATTAAGAGTTGGTACGAAAAATGTTTAATAAGGTGTAATTCTTTGCATTAAAATGGCCTTCTGCCTTGCTAATGGTAAACCTTAAAAGAAAAAGAATATTAGCATTATACCTTTTATAGTAGTTATAACTTTGAATTTATCTATTGGCTAGGTATGTAGTTCCAGTGGCATCACAAAATAGGGAGATCAGTGACATGAAAGTCAACTTACCAACCATCGATTCTCGCACCCCCATTTTCCATTCCGGATTGTAAGCCGGTGCACCTTTTGCGATACAATCGCGCGAAATACCATCAAGAAACTCCAATGAAGACTCGACCTGCAGTAAACAGAGGCAATTTAATAATTCATGTATATCTGGTATTGGTCGTTACAGGTGAAACAATGCAAAACATGAACACACCATACAACTGTTTAACAACAACATATTCCAATTCCAAATGAAAAAAGGTGTGTTTGAAGAAAAAATTTGTGTTTTATCTTTTGATAGGGAGTATGGTATGTGGAATTTCTAAGAAACTGTACAACAGCCTTAACCTAATAAAAAATAAGATTGCAGTTACATTTATTTACAAAGAGGAAAATTAAACTGACTGCTATTAACCAGTTAACAGCTCCACCACTTCATCTACTCCAATGACGTCCTCAGGAAAAACCTAAGACCCAGTTTCCACCACGTCTCCTCGACCGCACTGTGCTATGGCCCGGGTCCTCTTTGAGGAAGCTTTTCTGGAATGGTATCACCTTGTAAGGCTCTATGTTTATCGGAGCTAAATTGCATCATTTCGTTTGAGCCAGATTCAGGTTGAAGCTCTTTCAGATGCTTTCTGCAGTTCCGGTATTAAATCCTTGACTTCCTTTCTGTTATAACTAAATCGGCTCTACAGCAGAACTCATATCTTTACTTACATAGCTATCACAACCAACCGCGAGGTGATAATACAAAGTGTCACGGGCCTTATCTTTACAGTCTGACACTAGGCCCTCATACGTCTTCCCCTTGCGTTTCTTATCATCTTTAACACTGTCTTCCTATGGCATGGTTTGTTATAACAGAACTGCTATTTTTTCCTCCTCATTCCAGATTACTACAACAAGTGAGTAAATCAATCTTGCAGTTATGAGGTATGAGGTATGAGTATGAGGTTAATGCCGGTCTGGATCTACCAATGTCTACTCCACTTTCCACTTGTGATTTTTCTCTACTTCAGTACTGCTGCTGTGACTCTTTTCCTTCCTTTAAAAATTCTTTTCTATGTCTCCAATCTTGATGGTAATTTTCCCTTGTTAATATCATGCATCTTTCTTAACTGGGAATTGAGTAAAACTCTCAACATATGGCTATCTCTCCATATATAACTCTCTTTTAATTCAAGTGGACAGGAGAATAGAAGAAATCCCGTGCGTTTTCACACAGTTATTAGCGCAACTAATACAATCAGTTAAACAAATATGACGAAATATAGATCTCCACTTTCACGTTCAGGGCAGTTGTTAATGTATCCTAAAGCAACCACCCAACAAAACCATAAGTCTATGAATACATCTCTTAAATCGTAATAACGCTAACAAATGCCGTTTGCAATTTACCGGCCTCTGTTTCAGAACAAAATATCACCAACCTGTGAGTTGCTCCTCTATACACCACATTAAAAATATGGCCAAATGAGTCGTTTAGCTAAAAACTACCGAGGCAACCTCTGCAATGACATCGGAAAACAGCCTACTATTATCCCAAGAATGAAGATAAGTCCTGACGAAAAACGTGAAACGAGCCCACTCGAAAAAATTGAGGTCAGCAGCGCAATACAAGTATTTCCACAGTGCCAAATGTGGAGATTGTCTCTGAAATGACTACAAAGAGGAGTCATATTTAAGTGATGCCATCATCTCCTCTTGTGACCTCTAAAGATTACTTTTTTACAAAAGCTTTTTTCTAAAGATTACATGCCTGATCCCCTTCAAAACATCTGGGTGTTTATTTTCTATTTTAGCATATTAAAAAATCCTAAGACCTTTCAAAAGAATTACAAGATCATTTGCTCGGACTTGTACCGATTCAGGTATTTATGTTGATGGTTATTGCACCGATATGTTGCAGTTTTGAAATGCGGTGACATATATACTGGTTACATCCTCACAAGAAACAAATTGTGTACGATCAAAAATAGATACTAAGGAAAGAACTGCTAGGGTTTTTACAGGAACGTTTAAATTAATAGATTAAAAACGAATAACAAAACATTACNGTCATGACTGATCCCCTTCAAAACATCTGGGTGTTTATTTTCTATTTTAGCATATTAAAAATTCCTAAGACCTTTCAAAAGAATTACAAGATCATTTGCTCGGACTTGTACCGATTCAGGTATTTATGTTGATGGTTATTGCACCGATATGTTGCAGTTTTGAAATGCGGTGATATATATACTGGTTACATCCTCACAAGAAACAAATTGTGTACGATCAAAAATAGATACTAAGGAAAGAACTGCTAGGGTTTTTACAGGAACGTTTAAATTAATAGATTAAAAACGAATAACAAAACATTACCAAGACTTCATCAACGAAATGTGAATAAATTGTATTTTTACGGTAGTGATCCTGACTGCTTTTGAAGTAATAATATTCAAAATAAAAGTTGCCTATAAAACTGACTAAATGCCTAACTAAACCAGGTGTTCTACTGAATGACGTGTTAGTATTGCTATTTCAAAAAATACAAAAAATACAATCACACTACCTTACATGACATTACATTACATGACCATATCTCTTCGATATGGTCATCTGTCGGATATCAATCTCACGTTCTTAGCTACCAACTCAAGTTAAGCTACGGCCGACAGGACAGCAAACTGAGAATTAATGCTTTATAGATTAAATCCATTATAGCTTCCCATAACATCAAAAAAGAGAATACCATCATTGTAACTTTTAGGAAGCTAATTAAAGTTGAACCTCGATTATCCGAACAAGAGGGCAGGGAAGCAATTTGTTCGGATAACTGATTATCCGTAAACAAAAGACACCTTACTCGATATATATGTACATGTATTTACGTTAGAACACACGTTTACGTAAATATTTACCCGGACCGGAAGATATTGATCGGATAATCGAGGTTCAACTGTACTGCTATTTTTATGTCCACAAGTCTTTTGTGCAAAAGTCTGTGCTTCTAAAAAAACCGTCTTACGCTAATAAATGTATTTGATCTTAAATGTCATTAAACATTGTCACTAGGAGTTGTTTTTATCAATGAACAGTGTCTTTTTTTTACGTCGGAATTCATACCCATCAGATATTCTGCTTAACTATTTGTTATTATAAGCTCTCCCTTGCCTAAAATACCTTTTACATTAAAGCTCCTTATCAGTAGCACCACAGCTTTATCATGATCTTTCTAGTTACTGTTTGAACAAATTAACACATTAATAACATCTTTAACAATATTACCTTGATATCTTCACAACTGGCATCTACAGGAAAAATTTTTCTCCAGTCCACATTCATTTTATAAAGGCCAATTGCTTCTGAACAGCGCTATAAAGGAAGACAGGTAATCTCTAAATTCAAAAGACCTTTTTCCAACCTTACATATGTTTTGCCAATGAGTCATTATAAAATTTGAAAATGAACTAGACATTACGATGCATAATGAAATGCTGCTAGTGGAATAAGAAAAGTACTACTGGTAGATTAATGCAGCAGATACAGTACTTAATCATCTGTATTGTCTTCATTCCTTCAGGCTAGAAATTGCCACTCTTGGCTATCGTGGTAACATGTGTAGCTGAAAGAAGACTGGCAAAAAACTTATAAAGTTATTCTCAGACATTTTGGTAGTTTAGCAAGTAATATTTCACAGTAAGAAGAACCTCAATCGATTGAAAAAAATCAAATCAACACTAAACATCCGAGAAAAATGACTGTCTTATTTACCCGCAACCGAAAAATTATTCTCCGTCTTTTTCCCCTTTTCGTGACAAATAGCACTACAGACGATCTCTTCAAGCACTTTGGAAAACAACTTTCAAAGAAAGCTAAAAAAGCCAAACTACCATGCTAAACATAATAGTCTGTCCATGGTACACATCTATTAGGTAATCCAAAACTCCATTTCAAACCAGAAAATGTTTTCGGAAATAAAATTGAGAGTGGGAACAAATCAATAAATAGAATTTTATTAAAAGTACTTGAAAAAAACAACACAAAATGAACCCTTGGCTTTGCAGCCTTCCGTTAAGTGGAAGAAGTAAAGAACGAAATTCGTATCAACATTCTAAAAGTTGGAGGGTTTAAAACATACATTGATATAATTCCATACACACTTCCATCTATAATACAATTGAGAGAAGAGTGTATGTCTGTCTGTTTGCCTGTCTCTTTAAATGAGAAGAATTACGGTCTTCTTCAAATGCCATTGTCTTCTTCAAGTGACACTAGGCTACAATAAATGTATAAATATACTGGATTGGTTAAATGTCAATTCATTATCTGCCAAATATAAGGAGCCCTTTTACTTGGCCCAGATTTTTTATTTGATTAGTTATTTTCATAAAGCCAACGATTACAAAGGTAACCAAACAAGTATCTACCTGCTGTCCTTGACGGGTGCATAATAGATTATACTCAGGATGAAGACCAGTTTTCGCATAATATTTAGACTTACCTGCTTAAAATCACTATCCCTTCCTTTTGAGCATTTGCACAATCTTTCAACAATATCATTCGGGACCTCATTCATCTGCCCATAAACCTTGATAATTGCTGATATAATCCAATTTTGTGTGTATTTATCTAACCGGCATAAAAATAATAAAGTAAAACTAAGGTCTAAAACGATATCGCAAAAAAATAAAACTGACACCCAATTAAAAAATATGCAGCTTTTAAGCATAGCAAAGAGATAGAAAAGCATTCACCATATACACGAATATCTTTGGTACTAGCGTTCGGCTTTAATTAGACATCTTATAAACACTTAGATTTTACCCTTCCTCTGATTTTCCTGGCTAATACAAATATATGAAAAAAAAATTATATTAGAAACAAAACGAGTATCGCTTAGGAAGAGGTGGGGGGCAACACTGTAGTAAGGAAAAACAGAATGAGCTGCTGAGAGTGCGTGAAGTCGTGACTAGTTTCAACACTGAAATAATGTCGCAAGGTAGGTTGACGATGGGAGAAGTATCTCTCGAAACGTAGCTGAGAAAAAGCTTACGACTCACGACATGATAAATACCTTATATCGATGACTTCCACTGAGTCCATAAATTCAAGAATTTTCAAGATTATTAGAGAAAAATATAGAGATGATATTCTTCAGTATTGCCGACGTCTGGAAAGAACAAAGATCAAGATTGCTGACTTTACCAATCATTTAAGGTTCTCTTTGGGATGGTTACACAACCGATGTGATTCCAAATCCCTAGTTTCCACGAACAGATCAGGTGCATACTAGAACGGAGCAGCCGTTAATTACTTCAAGAAAGGATTCACCTCAATAACAGGAAACGTTTACACCTTGCCAAAGACATTAAGGAAGCTGAAATTTTCCTTTTTAACAAACTAAGCCCAGAATACTGCCAGCCATTAACCTCAACTGTTAATGATACTCACTGGCAAAGATTACAATACCCAGTGTTCCTTCTTCACAGCGTCCACGTTATGGGCGTTACTGTCAAAAACAAAGGATATAGCTTACAAAGTACAAGGTGAGGAGTGTCTTGCCTCCTACAATGGTGAATCAAAGCGTTCCTTGTGTCAAGAAACAATATATTTCCCACAGCACAACAATCACATAAACAATACACTTACACACTTCCAAAAATATGACTCCCAGCTCTAAAGCGACACAACAAACACAAAACAGATATAACGCCACTCCTGAAAACAACTTGACTCCTGTCACCAAGTAGGTCCGCACTACATAAGTAAAAATAGCTGTACCTAATATCCTTAGTAGCCTGACGATAGGAGAAGTGTCTCTCGAACCGTAGCTTAGTAAAAGCTTACGTCTCAAGACATTACACATTTCCAATCTCTGTGGCTTCCACTGAGTCTAGAAAGTCAAGAAGTTTCCATAAAATAGATTTGTTAATCAGTCGAAAAATAACAACAAGTCAACTACGGAACAGGGTACCTGAATATTTCTTATCTAGGAGGCTGTACAGCTGGTCGAGGACGTCGTCAGGCTTATCAATTCCACTGCTGCATGCGTATTCACCAATGACCTACAGCATTAAATANTAGATTTGTTAATCAGTCGAAAAATAACAAGTCAACTACGGAACAGCGTACCTGAATATTTCTTATCTAGGAGGCTGTACAGCTGGTCGAGGACGTCGTCAGGCTTATAAATTCCACTGCTGCATGCGTATTCACCAATGACCTACAGCATTAAATATAAAAGGAGTTAATAACCTTCACATATTTACTTCAAAGTGTTAGATAAGTAACCTTGATATTAAGGCACAGTAGCAAAAAGAAAATAAAATATTGTTATAAAATATATTAGACACTGAAGGGAATGTTAAGTGCGATAACGGACAACGCAGATGCCATAACTACAAAGGGAGAAGTACAAAATTATGTTATACCTGCATAAAACAAACCTATAAGAAACTATTAAATGACGACTTATTTAAACAAATAACATCTAATGGCCACTTGCACTTACCAGTTCATCTACTGTAACTGCCTATCTTGTTTCCAAGATTATAGCCGTTCAAAAAATGGCTTTGTAGCACCTTTAGAAATCGTTGTTCATTTTGAATGAAAGATCTTAACAGTCGCAGGCGCCAATAACGTTTCTTACTGTGCAGTTAGCGAAAACTGTTCTCCAGCACCATGGATGGGGAAATTGCCACAGTAATTGCAACAAAGAACGTTAGCAATCCCCTTATAACTATCTTTCCTTGCCCTGTTATCCTTTCAGCTTTTGACTAAATGCTTAGTCACTATGCGTATCAAAACACTTCAATCCATATCGTACTTTTAAGACGACATTTTACCTTTCGAATGTGGGAATCAGAACAATAAATATAAAGGAAGAGCGAGAACAGGAGCTCACGATTGGTACTCTCAATGTTGGTACAATGACAGGGAGAGGAAACGAAATCGCAGATTTGATGGAGAGAAGAAAGCTGAAGTATCTATGCGTGCAAGAAACCAAGTGGAAAGGCTCAAAGGCCAGAAAGATTGGAAATGGATACAAGATGTACTACAGTGGGACAGCAAACAACAGGAATGGAGTGGGCATCATCCTTCACCCATCGTTCACTGAGGGGGTAATATCGGTAGAGAGACGTTCAAACCGAATCATGGGACAACGGATGGAGGTCGGTGGTACTATCATGCAAGTTATCAGTGCCTAAGCTCCACAGACTGGATGTAATGAAGAGGAAAAGGAAAGATTTTGGGAAGATCTGGATGATTATGTGAGCAAGAGCCCGGGCAATGAACGTGTGTATATAGGAGCAGATTTCAACAGGCATGTTGGAAAAGGTAATGTGGGAAATGAAAGGAACATGGGCAAGCATGGACCAGGAACAAGAAATGGGCAAAGAAAAAGAGTAGTGTGCTTTGCAGAAAGCTTCGACCTAGCTATCATCAACACATTTTTCATGAAGGCAGGGGAACATAAAGTGACTTACAAAAGCGGTCCACATAGTACCCAAATCGACTATGTACTTTGTAGAAGAAGACTGCTGAAGCAAGTCACAGACTGCAAAGTAATAACAAGTGATTGTGTTACAACTCAGCATCGACCGGTGAAATGCAAGCTCACATTGCAAACGCCATTACAACGGACTACAAAAGCGGAGCCAAGAATCAAATGGTAGAGGCTTAAAGAACCAGATGTGGTAGAAAGGTTCAAGAATGAGGTCAGAGAAAGACTTGGAGAGGTCTTGCCAGTAAACTGGAAGACAACGACGGATGGAATTCGTACAGTGGCTAGTGAAGTGCTCGGTAAGACCACTGGTCGGCTAAAGAAGGAGAAAGACACTTGGTGGTGGAATGAAGAGGTGCAGGAAAGAATAAGGAAAAAGAAGCAAGCCTTCAAGAGGTGGTATGCAGATGGAGGAGAAAAAGCTTGAGCAGCGTGTAGGGAGACAAAGAAAGAGGTCAAGCGAGTAGTGGTGAAAGCAAAAGCAGAGGCATTTGAGGAGCTATACAACAACATGGAGATATGCGAAG
>RDPX01000156.1:159776-173803 GCA_003991215.1 Morbakka virulenta
TCTCTCTCTCTCTGTGTGTCTCTCTCTCTGTCTCTCTCTGTGTGTGTGTGTCTCTCTCTCTCTCTCTCTCTCTCTCTCTCTCTCTCTCTCTCTCTCTCTCTCTCTCTCTCTCTCTCTCTCTCTCTCTCTCTCTCTCTTTCAGGCAACTGTACACTATAAGGTGGATCAAGGAAAAATAGATTTCAACAAATGTATATTAATTATAAATTTATTGCAGTTGTTAAGTTGTACTTTTGTAGTTTTTGGTATATGTTGTTGTGTTGGGTGTAAAAAACCTGTGAATGAGAACTTGCCTTCAGGTGGTATATTGTACCAAGGTTGCAGTAAGTAATTTCCAGTGGGAGCAATAGGTTTTGGCTATTAGTAAGTCCTGACCAGATTACAGGAATATATTCTCAAATTCTGTTGAAAGTGTGGTTTAGGAAACTTCCTAGACTATTGTCCATTGGGTATTTTGGAAGGATTAGCCATCAGGTAAGTTTAGGTTATGGGGTTCCGTTTGCTGTTATTACTTTATATACAGTGAACATTGCAACAATCTCTTAATCCTTGAACTCTAATGGCAAAAAAATGGGATGCTACTAAACGTGACCTCAGCACCACAGATTTACTTCCAAGTGTCATCCAAATCAGCTAAGCATAACATGAGCAAAAATCATTGGACAGACTGGAAGTTAAATGTATCCCAGGTAACTTTCGTGTACTATTGTGTTTTTCATTCCTTTAGTAAGTATTTATTCGCCACTAAAAAAATACACATAAAATGTACAAAGGTAAAAGCTAAAAACCTAGTACATGATGTCATTAGAAATAGTTAAAAAATAAAAGCAAACAGAAAGAAAACAAAACATACAGGCGGGACGGTATTCTAGAGAAACGGTGGCAGGGGTAGCATAATACAGATCCTGAAGACTTTCTTTTCCTTATGGCCCCTTCACATACATGTATATATTTCTACTGTACCTGTGCGTCAATCTCTAAGCCATATCTAATCAAAACAAATCAAAGATAATGTTTTAATACAAATACGACAACGTAAAACTTGTAACAGATTTTTGCCAATATGTAAAACATGCACAAGGGAAGGGTATTACTTACGTTGGTGGGGTATTAACTAGTAATTTGCTGTTGGCACAAAAGTTGGTGGACCCTCTACATAACCGAAGGCACCGTGATCATTGTCAGGAACGGCAAAACCTTACCAACACCCGCCAAATTACACCGCTGAACAAATCTGGTCTCCCGGAGAACTAAATCAAAAGAAAAGAAAACTTCAGACCTTCAGAATATTGGAGGAGCTAGACGGAAGAGCTGACTTGGTAACTTTCCCGTTTGTTGATAAATAACAAAATACTTTCCTTAAAAACCGACCAGACAGAATAAACAATGAAATGAAGAGCCAGGTCTTGATGTCTTGGGACCCTGTGCTTGGGCAACTCGAGCTGGTCCCAGACTCAGACCTGGAAAATCCCAAAGACGAATAAAAACCCAAAGACACTGGTTTGAATTTCAAATCAGTGGCCATGAAAGGGCAATGGTCTGTATCTGTATGGCATACGTTGTAGAACCCAACTTTGGTTTTTTACAACAGTCTGAAACATGCCCAGGCCATAAAGTAGATTTGAAAAATCCAAGCAAGTTAAAAATTCCCTAATAATCTTGAAAATTCTGAACTTTATGGACTCAGAGGAAGTCAGGATCCTGACGATGGGAGAAGTATCTCTCGAAACGTAGCTCAGAAAAAGCTTACGACTCATGACATGATAAAGCTCTTACATCTAAGTTAAAAATTGATTATCTAATTTTTGAAATACTATGACATTTCTTAGTTGTCATCACCAATAAGCTCAAACAATCCTACGATGGCCTAACTCAGGAAGCCTGAGGTAGGGTTGCTTGTACTGGTTTATTAATGATGAATTATATGTTAAATATGAAAAACCCTGATAATATAGGTGAAAATGGTAAACATAACAATCATCATGATGTCACTTCCTTTACATCAAATTTGAAATAGAAAAAGATCATTCAAGCATTCTTGTTACACTAACCACGAATGGCTAGAAAATTCTGTCCTACGAGAGGCTTCGCACTGCGTTTGACGTCGTCATTTTCTTAGACCAGGCAGAGTGTCGGTAGAGAATCAGATGGCTTGTCAAATTATGAAGTGAAATATGCAAATCCACTGGCATCATGGAAAACTTGGAAACGATGCAGCCTTCTCGCTGCATGTGATAAATTTTTCATTTCTCTTCAGCGTAGCATTGTCTTCTGACCCCTTGGGCCGTACGAAGCTGCTTTCAGACATATTGTGGACACCAACATTGAAACGTTCTGCAGCTGCAGATATGAGGGGGAAAGGACTATTGAAAAAGAGGAACTGAGTGGACTGGGATTCAATCAAGCACGTTGGTATAATTTTGGTAAAGGAGGTTGAGATACAAAATCAGAGAGGAGCAAAGCAGTTCACATGGATTGCGAGTGTAGTTTGTAGCTCAAACGCTTGAACAGAATATCATTCGACAGGTATGGGAATCAGACTTTCTCTGTATTTACCTTTTCTATTGAATGTGGGACATGCTACTGACAGAGCTAAGTCAAAGATGAAAACAGCGTTAGCGAAAATAGTGAATACGACATCTTGCCCTTGCGTGCAACTGCAGCTTTGGATCCAAGTAGTTTCAAGTTTATATAAACTTGAAGCATGTTCAACCACTAGTGTTACAACGCAACCTTAACCTTTATGATCTGAACATAGAGCTACACCAGCCAGAAGACTAGTCATCAATGGTCATCCTCTTTATTCCTCTGTCCGAAGACAGCTCTATCCTTGTATCCACTTATCCAAGTCCTTCCATCCTCTGCCCTCCCTTTTAATCCAGCATATGTTTCGATCTATATTTCAAGCAGTAACCGACTACGTTTCCTTCCTCGTGGCCTTTCTTTATCCAACTTCTCTTCCACCAGGTACCTTCTTTAATATTCTTTAGTATAACAATTACTTCAAACATATGTCCAATCAACAATATTTTACTTTATACTCTGTCCATTTAGCAAAAAATGTCCTCGACCATTTTCAGTACTTTCTCGTTGGCTTTTCTTTCCTCCAACTCACCTTTTCCATTGTTCAACAAATCCACAGCTTAAATGCTCTTATCTTTTTATGTCCTTTGCAATGACTTTTTTTCGTTCAAGGCTACGCTCCAAACAAATGCTACCAGAATTACCTTTTTCGTACTCGGGCTTATATTTTTTATGGCAATTTTCTTCTTCCTCTTTCTTTAAAAGCCACTATTGCTATTGCAATTTTGGGTCATTTTAATGCATCCTGGAAATCACGTTTATCATCTAACGTAATCACCCAACTCAAGTATATAAACTTCATCAATTGTTTTATCCTTTTGCCATTAACATAGATTTATATCACAAAACCACTTTTTCTTTCTAATTTCACCACATTAAACTCTTTTTTCATTGATCTTTATTTAAATGCCACCACTGTGTTGTTTGATCCATCAATCAGCCTTCCCAATCCACTTTCTGTCCAATCGAAGAGGGGTTGCTCTTCTGCAAGTTTCACATTTTTTATGAGGTGTCTATCTTCTTTAGACATTTCTAGAGCATCCATCATAATTCCCTTGATGAACTCCTTTGCTATTTCACAAGTATCTGTTTCCTCGTCAACCAGTCTTACCGCATCTTTTATTTAAAATACAAGTCATGATTTATTCCTTTCTTATTTAGCAAGCACAACATTCCATAAACTTCTCTTGTACTGCATCGTTTCCTACCAAACTGATTCTTCTCAACAGGTTGTTCAGTTTCTGTATATCTATATATATATCTATCTATATATATATATATATATATATATCATCATCATGTGCTCTGCTTTTTTCTTCAGGTCCATTGAAATCTCTTGGTCTTTAAAGATGNACGTAATCATCCAACTCAAGTATATAAACTTCATCAATTGTTTTATCCTTTTGCCATTAACATAGATTTATATCACAAAACCACTTTTTCTTTCTAATTTCACCACATTAAACTCTTTTTTCATTGATCTTTATTTAAATGCCACCACTGTGTTGTTTAATCCATCAATCACCCTTCCCAATCCACTTTCTGTCCAATCGAAGAGGGGTTGCTCTTCTGCAAGTTTCACATTTTTTATGAGGTGTCTACCTTCTTTAGACATTTCTAGCTCATCCATCATAATTCTCTTTGAACCCTTGATGACCTCCTTTGCTATTTCACAAGTATTTGTTTCCTCGTCAACCAGTCTTACCGCATCTTTTATTTAAGATACAAGTCATGATTTATTCCTTTCTTACTTAGCAAGCGCAACACTCCATAAACTTCTCTTGTACCGCATCGTTTCCTACCCAAACTGATTCTTCTCAACAGGTTGTTCAGTCTCTCTATCCATCATCATCATGTGCTCTGCTTTTTTCTTCAGGTCCATTGAAATCTTTTGGTCTTTAAAGATGTCACTCATCTGTTTGAATGCTGTCTTTGCTTGTCCAATCCTCTTTCTGATTTCTTCTTTGCATCTACCATCCGATGTAATTGTAGTGCCCAGATATTTGAAATTGTGAACTTGCTTCAGTTTTGTTCCTTTAACGTATATATTAACATCTGGGATTTTCCTCTTCCTGCTTACCACCATCACTTCGGTCTTTCTTTCATTAAGGGATAATCCCATCTTTTCGCTTTCTGTAACAATCACATCAACCAGATTTTGTAAATCTTCTTCTTTTCCAGCAATCAGTGCGGTGTCATCTGCTTATCTAATGTTGTTAATCAATGTTTCATATACATTCATGCCAGCCATTCCCTTTATATTCCTCATTATGACTTCACCGTATAAGGAAAACAAGTTTGGGAAAAGTACGCATACCTGTCTTACTCCTCTTTTTATATCTTTATATTCACTCAATTCATTTTCAATCTTGATCGCAGCTTTCTGCTTCCAGTATATGTTTTGAATGATTCTTAGGTTTTGTTTATCAACGTCTAGTTTTTGTAACATTTCCATTAGCTTTATGTGCCTCACTCGGTCAAATGTTTTTGTGTAATCAATAAAACATATGAATACTTCTTTCTGTTTTTCTAGACTTCTTTCAACTAAATTTCTTAACACACATATAGCATTTGTTGTTCCTTTGCCTTCCACAAAGCCAAACTGTTCTCTTGAAATTTCTGGTTTGATCTTATTCCTCATTCGATCCAGAACAATTCTGAGGAGTAGTTCAGTTACATGACTCATGAGACTAATTGTTCTGTGTTGATCACATTCCAGAGCTGCCGGTTTCTTTGGTAATGCGGTGAAAATCGAGTTTGTTAACTCATCTGGTAATTTACCCTTGTCGTAGAATTCATTCAGTAATTTAGTAAGGGTCGTAATGCCTATATCTTCTAGTGCTTTTATCATTTCTATAGCTATATCATCCAGTCCAGTAGCTTTTCCTTCTTTCATTTTCTTCATTGCATGTCTCGTTTCATCTTCGAGTATAGGTAGCGTTCCTTCATCATGGACATCTATTTCTGTCTGTTTCGGCCTATTATCATCATATAGCTCCTCAATGTACTCTGACCATCTTTCCAAGATTTTATCTTTATCCATAATAATCTTCCCTTCCTTTGATTTAATGCTACCTGTGTTGATGCGTCCCTTTTTATTGCTGAGTTGTGACACTCTTTTGTACATCAGTCCTGGGCATAAAAACCTCGCCCGTTCAATGCTCTGACATTCTGCATCCAGCCATTTCTGTTTTGCTTCTTTGCATTTCATCATGATTTCTTTATTCAGGTTATCATATATTTCTTTATTATGCCAATTTTTCCTTCATTTATCCATCATGTCAAGGAGTTCATCCGTCATCCACTTCTGATTTGCCTGTTTATGTTTTGTTGGTAGGCATTCTTTTGCTGAATCATTAATGGCTTCTTTAAATTTGGTCCATTTCCCTTCAATGTTATTTAGTGATTCTAGTGTTGAAGTCTATTTGAAACCGTAATGTTATATTGTTGTTTTACTGTCTCATTACACTTTAATGCTGCTAGATTTAAGTTTGCGGCTTGGGCGGATGTTCTGATCTTCGTCAGTTTTACTTTCATGTTTTCCACTACAGGGTTGTGATCAGAATAGCAATCAGCTCCAGGGCACGTTTTAACTGTTTTAGCACAATTTCTAGATCGATTTTTAATAAGGATATAATCAATTTGATTGTGAGTAAACCCATCTGGGCTCTTTCAAGTCTACTTTCTTCTTCGATGTTGTTCATGCCATGTATTTTTTATACACGTGTCAAGCATTTTAGCCCATTCTATTAGCATACTCCCCCTTTAATTCCTTATGCCTAAGCCGTGTAGTCCAACTATATTCTGTTCTTTTCCTTCCCCAACCTTGGCATTAAAATCCCCTTGTACAATAACAATATCTTGTGATTTGCATTGAGTCATTGCTTGTTCAATATCTTCATAGAATTTCTCAATGTCTTCTACGGAACTGTCACTTGCTGGAGCATATGTTTTTATGACATTGATGTCAAAATGTCTCCCACTCAGCTTTACCAACAAAACTCTCTCTGAAACAGGGTAGTATCCTTTCAGTGATTTAGCAGTGTTTGGATCCAAAATCATTGCAACACCCTTTTCTGTTGAGCTCCCTCCTGGGTGGATCACTGAAAAATGATCAGATTTGTTGTGGTCTGATTCCTTGAGGCGGGCATCAGATATGCCCATAATATTTATCTCTAATCTTTCCATCTCTCTTTTGATGTCTTCAGGTTTATCTGACATTGACATTGAACTTACATTCCAGGTTGAAATTTTAAACGTTTTTAATTTGCGCTCAGTCACTTGATGACGGTCGAGTACCACCTGGCGCACATTGCGATCTCTATCGGACGAAGACCCTCCGAATGAGTTTTCATTTACGGCGTTAACCGTAAAGAGTGATTGTCTAACCATGATTATTCTTGGCAAGTGTTACAGCAGTGGTTTTCCGTTGTATTCTGCTGGTTTCTGTAGGGTTGTCTCCTTAGCCTTCCTCCATCCCCAAAGACCCACAAGGCAGTGGGAACTGAACGGTTTTTTTGGCGCCGTTCTTCCGCCAGATAGTCATTTCACTGAGCATGTGAGGTATTTTATAAAGACAACAGTGCCACCTGTTGACCCGCCTCGCCCTCTATGACTACCTCCAGCTGCATTCGCGACTGCTTATTTGGGCAAGCTCTTATTCGCAGCTAACCTCCATATCTGAAGGTCTTCCCCCTATCCGCGACCTGGGCACGCGCTTGGGTAAAAGGTGATCTCCCCTGTTATCCCAAGTCTCTCTATCCAGTCCCTTTAAAACTGTTCTCCGTAAGATTTTGTATGCATTAAACTCATCGTTCTGAGATTCTCATAATCTGTTGTTTCAATTTTATCTGTCGAGGTATAAAGTCTCTCTTTTAGAAATCGCCAGGCCATTTTGCTTTTATATATCATTTTTCCCAACGATCGATCAGTTCAGCAGTCCTAATCTAGCCAAGACTTTTTTAGAACTCTGTTGGTATTTCATTAACTCCCACAACTTTACCATGTTTAGTTTAAGACATGTAGCATTTAACCTTACCTCCTAACAAATCAGGTTCCTTACTGTCACTATGTACGTCGTGTTTCTCTTCAATGCCTACTGCCTAGGCGATTCATTTCCCTACCTTGTAATACAATGTTTCAATTACACTCTTTACACCGTCTCTCGACTTCATTTTTCTCAGTAAGCAAGTTTTCATTTAAATCTTGTGTCTCTTTACCATCTCCAATGACTTTCGGATACCAAATTTTTCGCTTAATTTTGATGAACTAGAAGTAAGCTAGTCCTTTTTCGTCAAGTTCTTCTAGATACGTACACTTCCGTAAGTTCGATTTGAGCTCTGTGAGCTCCCTTGTAGCCAATGACAAAGTACAACATTGTTTCATCAACATAGATCCTGCTGAACTAAAGCAAGCTATTAACATGCTCATTAATGTAAAATACGAAGGGAGTCGGACCAAGGATAGAATCTTAAGGAACGCCAGCATTAATAGAATACTTATTAGATGTAAGAGGACTGAATAATAGTAAAAAAATCTTCCACAACTCCAGTAACCAATTAGTTTTTGAACCAGGCCTGTGTGATACACCTTATCAAATGCTTTAGAATTATCCAGAGCTATAGCACTTCCTGCGGCAGATTTATCCATAAATTTTTAGATACCGTTTTGTGAGTTCAGTCAAAAAGTTACCAATGGGGCGAGATTCTATGAATCCGGAATCTTCTTTTCCTTGCGGTCTTGTTCCATCACTAGGACGGGTCGGCCGCTCGACACTGTCTTCGCCACTTTTGGCGGTCCATGCAGTCCTCTGGCTTCGCTTCTACTTTCCTCATGTCTTCCTTGATCACATCTCCCAATCTGAGCCTCTGCCTGCCTCTGCTCCTTCTTCCTTGAACTGGTGCTTGCCACGCTTGTTTAATGACACTCTCCTGATCCCTCCTCATCACATGTCTATACCACCTCAACCTTGCTTCCCTTGCCTTGTTGGAGATGTTTGCCACTCCGACAAACCTTCGGAATTCGGGAAGAGTTCCAGCAGTTCATTAATGACAAGTTGTCCAAAGACTATACTAATGATATAAAGATATCTTATAGCTTGTTATTTCCAAGGTTTAGATTGATCACCTGCATTCTCGAAGACAGGAACTACATTAGAAACCATCAAAGCAGTTTTCGATGTTTGAAAATTTTGGACAGAAAGGGAGATTGCTNCCTCTTTTTATTTCTTTATTTTCACTCAATTCATTTTCAATCTTGATCGCAGCTTTCTGCTTCCAGTATATGTTTTGAATGATTCTTAGGTCTTGTTTATCAATGTCTAGTTTTTGTAACATTTCCATTAGCTTTGAGTGCCTCACTCGGTCAAATGCTTTTGTGTAATCAATAAAACATATGAATACGTCTTTCTGTTTTTCTAGACTTCTTTTAACTAAATTTCTTAACACATATATAGCATTTTTTGTTCCTTTGCCTTCCACAAAGCCAAACTGTTCTCTTGAAATTTCTGGTTTGATCTTATTCCTCATTCGAGCCAGAACAATTCTGAGGAGTAGTTCAGTTACGTGGCTCATGAGACTAATTGTTCTGTATTGATCACATTCCAGAGCTGCCAGTTTCTTTGGTAATGCAGTGAATATCGAGTTTGTTAACTCATCTGGTAATTTACCCTTGTCGTAGAATTCATTCAGTAATTTAGTAAGGGTCGTAATGCCTATATCTTCTAGTGCTTTTATCATTTCTATAGCTATATCATCCAGTCCAGTAGCTTTTCCTTCTTTCATTTTCTTCATTGCATGTCGCGTTTCATCTTCGAGTATAGGTAGCTTTCGTTCATCATGGACATCTATTTCTGTCTGTTTCGGCCTATTATCATCATATAGCTCCCCAATGTACTCCGACTATCTTTCCAAGATTTTGTCCTTATCCATAATAATCTTCCCTTCCTTTGATTTAATGCTACCTGTGTTGATGCGTCTCTTTTTATTGCTGAGTTGTGACACTCTTTTGTACATCAGTCCTGGACATAAAAACCTCGCCCGTTCAATGCTCTGACATTCTGCATCTAGCCATTTCTGTTTTGCTTCTTTGCATTTCTTCATGATTTCTTTATTCAGGTTATCATATATTTCTTTATTATGGCAATTTTTTCTTCATTTATCCATCATGTCAAGGAGTTCATCCGTCATCCACTTCTGATTTGCCTGTTTATGTTTTGTTGGTAGGCATTCTTTTGCTGAATCATTAATGGGTTTTTTGAATTTGGTCCATTTCTATTTGAAGTCTATTTGAAACCGTAATATCATAGTCTTCTTTTACTGTCTCATTACATTTTAATGCCGCTAGATTTAAGTTCGCGGTTTGGGCGAATGTTCTGATCTTTGTCAGTTTTACTTTCATGTTTGCCACTACAGGGTTGTGATCAGAATAGAAATCAGCTCCAGGGCACGTTTTAACTGTTTTAACACAATTTCTAGATCGATTTTTAATAAGAATATAATCAATTTGATTGTGAGTAAACCCATCTGGGCTCTTCCAAGTCCACTTTCTTCTTCGATGTTGTTCATACCATGTATTTGTTATACACATGTCTTGCATTTTAGCCCATTCTATTAGCATACTCCCCATTTCATTCCTGATGCCTAAGCCGTGTAGTCCAACTATATTCTGTTCTTTTCCTTCCCCAACCTTGGCATTAAAATCCCCTTGTACAATAACAATATCTTGTAATTTGCATTGAGTCATTGCCTGTTTGATGTCTTCATAAAATTTCTCAATGTCTTCTACAGAACTGTCACTTGTTGGAGCATATGTTTGTATGACATCGATGTCAAAATGTCTCCCACTCAGCTTTACCAACAAAACTATCTCTGAAACAGGGTAGTATCCTTTCAGTGATTTAGCAGTGTTTAGATCCAAAATCATTGCAACACCCTTTTTTGTTGAGCTCCCTCCTGAGTGGATCACTGAGAAACGATCAGACTTTTTGTGGTCTGATTCCTTGAGGTGGGCATCAGATATGCCCATAATATTAATCTCTAATCATATCATCTCTCCTTTTACATTTTTTTACATTACCATTAATCTTACATTCCAGGTTGAAATTTTAAACGTTTGTTATTTGCGCTCAGTCACTTGATGACGGTCGGGTGCCACCTGGCGCACATGGCGATCTCTACCGGACGAAGACCCTCCGAATGAGTTTCCATTCACGTCGTTAACCATAAAGGGTGATTGTCTAACCATGATTATTCTTGGGAAGTTTCAATTTTATCGGTCGAGGTATGAAGTCTCTCTTTTAAAAATCCCCAGGCCATTTTGCTTTTGTATATCATTTTTTCCAAAGATCGATCAGTTCAGCAGTCCTAATCTAGCCAAGGCTTTTCCAGAACTCTGTTGGTGTTTCATTAACTCCCACAACTTTACCATTTTCAGTTTAAGACATGCAGTCTTTAACCTTACCTGCTAACAAATCAGGTTCCTTACTGTCACCGTGTACGTCGTGTTTCTCTTCAATACCCACTGCCTAGGCAATTCATTTCCCTACCTTGTAATGCCATGTCTCAATTACACTCTTTGCACCGTCTCTCGACTTCACTTTTCTCAGTAAGCAAGTTTCCATTTCTACCTTGTGTCTCTTTACCATCTCCAATAGCTTTCGGATACCGAATTTTTTGCTTAATTTTGATGAACTGGAAGTAAGATTGTCCTTTTTCATCAAGTTCTTCTAGATAAGTTCGATTTGGACTCTGTGAGTTCCCTTGTAGCCAATGACAAAGTACAACATAATTTCATCAGCATAGATCCTGCTGAACTAAAGTAAGCTATTAAAATGCTCATAAATGTAAAATAGGAAGAGAGTCGGACCAAGGATAGAATCTTAAGGAACGCCAGCATTAATAGAATACTACTTTTTAGATGTAAGAGGACTGTATAATAGTAAAAAAATATTCCACAACTCCAGTAACCAATTAGATTTTGAACCAGGCTTGTGTGATACACTTTATCAAATGCTTTAGAATTATCCTGAGCTATAGCACTTCCTGCGGCAGATTTATCCATAAATTTATAGATACGTTCTGTGAGAACAGTCAAAAAGTCACCAATGGGGCGAGATTCTCTGAATCCGGAATGCAAGTCAACAAAAAGACCTAATTCAGGAAGAGTTACAGCAGTGCATTAATGACAAGTTGTCCAAAGACTATACTAATGACATAAAGAAATCTTACAGATTGTTATTTCCATGGTTTAGATTGATCACCTGTATTCTGGAAGACAGGAACTACATTAGAAACCATCCAAGGAGATTTCTATGATTGAAAATTTTGGACAGGAAGGGAGATTGTTCAGAACCACACTCGTCAACTGCAGAAATCAAATCTAGACCAGGACCTTTGGACTGATCAAACCCATAAATAACCTTTTCATCCAACCTTGGACTTATGATGATAGATTCTAACTGATCAGCTTATCAAAGGAAATCTAGCAAAGAAACATAAGTATCACTAGAGATAAACCGGAGGAAAACAATCTAGCGAAGAGATTAACTTTTTCCATATAGGACATAAAAAGACCCGAACACCCTAAACATATGGAGGAATATTTGACCTGCAGAATGCAAAACACTGTTATAAATCTTCCAGAAATCTTGACTTCCAAGTTTTTGAGGAGAAATAAATTATGGAATTAGTTCAGAATAGCGCAACTTCATATCAGAAAAAAACCTTTACAACAATTGTTAGCCCTGTCTGATGGAAATCCAAGATTCAGCAGTTCAATCACGCAGAAGCTGAACATGAAAATGATTGCGATTGACAGTGGCAGGAGGATAAGGTGGCTTGAATCATGGAGGAGAATGAGGTTTGACTTTGTAACTACGGCTAGGTGTAAATGTTTCAATGTCAGCTTGTACCGATTATGTGACTTAAGTTGCAGTACCAGAAAGTGATCCGCTATTCACTAAATCCCAAAGAATATCACCAAAAAACTTTCGAAACCCATCAAAATCAGTATGACCAAAATTTAAGTCATTCAATGATGTGGCTTGTCAACAAAATTTGAAGCAGTTACCTTACAATCTGCAGTGAAAACAACAAAATCAAAAGCTCAAAACAAAGGGAAAGATGTAACTACACAATATTTGGAAATAGAGAAAAAAAATCTTAAAGAGAGGGTTCTACTGAGTACAAATTAGGAACTGGTATGGAACAATCAATGAACTGTACAATTACATTGGTAAGAGTGTTATAAATAACCTCTCCATGTCTATCAGGCTGATTAGAATGGGTAGGCCAGGTCACGTGAGAAGCATTGCACCTGGTAAAGACAAACATTTTAGCAGTGTAATGCTTGTTTAGACCCTTTTCAATGAAGTCTGATACTATCTTGATGGCTGAGCAAGAATCAGAAGAGGGAGATTCATGCAGGAAAAGTAGGTAACAAATGGCCTGAAGAAGAGAAAACCTGAAATCCATGAACGGCTTCTTTTTAGATACAAGTTGTTGAAGTTGAACAGCTAGAAGATCCTGTCGGGCATAGATTGAAACATCATAAAGATGAATTGTCGAGTCCAGACGAAACAAAGATAAATGCCGTCAACATGAAACGTCTTTTACTAATTATTAATTGAGCTTGTATCACATAGCTCAAGAATATGAGGAAAATCAGAATAAAAGAAAGCTTCACAAAAGAAAAATAGTAACGAAGACCTCTGACAACTTTATGGCTTAGTGCCTAATAGGCTTATTGCCAATTTTTTGTTAAGATATAATTTCCAGTGTCAAGACTGATCATCAAAAGGATAATGGTACAATGGGAGTATAAAGAGATAAAGCTTGTTAAAATAGTTGAAAGGAAGGCCAATAGTCAAAAAATTCTAGATCCAAAGAAGATAACATCTCATTTGTCACAGTGACAAAATCAATTGCTAATACTGCCAGAGGTTGTGCAACAAGGGTTTAAATTTCTAAACTGCGGCACAGTAATGAATAGTAGTATTTTACTTTACTTAGATTTTAGTGTAACCATATTCTAGTTTATCGGTTTAAATTTACTTATTTAGTTTAACTATTTAGATTTCATTCATTTCTTACACGACATTAGGCAGTTTTCACTTTTGTTGTTGGGTTTAAGATGAAACTTTTGATGGTGTTTATAGTTGCAGTAATACTTTATTGGCAGTATATTTTGTGTTTTTTAGCAAGCTCTAGATGGGTTTATTAAGGTATTTTTTAATTCTTACACCATTAATGTTGAGATAGATTGATTGGAAGAGAGGGCTTTAATGAAAGACCATATATAGACGATTATCCATCATAACTGTATACTTTTAAGTGTACTTGTATCTAAGAAGAATTTATTATCCATCATAACTATATACCTTTAAGTGTACTTGTATCTCAGAAGAATTTATTATCCATCATAACTGTATACCTTTAAGTGTACTT
>RDPX01000156.1:174973-187344 GCA_003991215.1 Morbakka virulenta
AATGTTTTGGGGGTTACTGATATTTCTTTGAAATTACTGCAATTTTCGATTCCTATTTTTTGGATAAAACTGCCCTTGGTCATTCAAACAAAGGCCGAAAACATCAGTAAAATTGAAAGATGACGTCATACCAGCATGCGAAGACAGTTTATTTAAATAACACTGAAGACCTAAGTTTTGTCACAAGTAGATATAACTCCTCTAATTTGTTAGATATGAAAAACAAGAATTTTCTGGTACCGATCAGCCATGGTGTTATTAAACAACCAAGTAAATTTGTTCCTGTCAAAATAATGAATATGCTCAATGGTGTTCCCACCGAACTAAACTCCACAAACAAGTCGCAAAATTTAGCCAATTAGTCAAATAGAAAAGGAAAACAATAATAATTACTTGTTGAGTGGCCTCTAAAGATTTTCATCCTGCAGTGGAAAATTTCAGTGATCATTCAAATAAAACTGGTAACCTTCCTTAAAGGAAAGTTCATAAAGGCAGGCTTCATTAGAGATTTTTAGGTTTTTGTGAAGAAAGCTTGTGTCACACAGGAGCACTTGTACATGGGATAAACAAAAGCGATATTTAGGCCAATAAACCTTAACGTATGTCATTTATCTCATACGTACAGCAATAAGGTAGATAAACAAATTCCGGAAATGTTACAGCAAAAAGTAATTATCCCTAGCACAAATCCTTGGTCAAATCCAATCGTTTCGGTTATTATTATCGTTGTTATTATTATTGTCGTTATAATTATTGTTATTATTCAATGTTTAGACATAATACACATAAGTAATTTTCAAGTAAAAACATAAACTACTATTTTTCCTTGTGGGACTGTTAAAAGATACTTTTAACTTAATAAGGTTTAAGTGGCCCAAATCCATGTTTCACCGTCGAACTTCACACTTATTTTCAAGGCAGTGCAATATTTCTTGGAATGCTTGGATTAGACGCTGCTGATACGAGACTGTTAGCGGAGTACAAGAAATGGAAAATATCTGAGAATTAATACCCTGATATATATATATATATATATATATATATATATATATATATAAATCCAGTAAAGCATACAAAATAACTAGACAAATTTAGCAGTTACTACTAGTTTCATGTTTTCTTAACAATCTTCAAACTGCAGATTGCAGTTTGAAGATTGTTAAGAAAATTTATCCTAGATATCCATACTTTAGTTGAAAAGTGTGAATTTGGCATGGTGGTGAAAAAAGAAATGGTTATTGACAGAAATTAAATGTATTAGACTTTCTGGAGGACTACAAACCATAGAAGATACTGAAGTAATTCTTAGAAACTGTTGTGGAAGAGAAAACGAGGGAATTGAAGACGATTTCCCAGCAGCAGAGCAAGTTGAGCGGTATTATAGTAGCAGCAATGGAGACTAAGACAATGCTAACTTCCAAATCAACCAAGATCTACTTTAAAGGACAATGCAGGTAGTGTGAAAGATGATGTAAGCAAAGGTCATCTTCTCCATATGAACTGAGTTGTAAAAAATCGAAAAGAAAGAACTAATTTGCAAACATTTGTTATCTGATAAAACAATGATGGAGGATGTTGGTATAAATGACTCCAGGGAAGGTGACAATCAGGAAAAATCTGGACCGTTTGTGACAGATGCTTTTGAAGTGGTAGGCAATAGTGAGTTGAGTGAATGTGTATGGATGAATACCCTGATAATAAATTGATTTCAGCTAATAGGGAAAGCCAATAAATGTGCAGCAGTGAAATCTGGCAGAAAAACATTATGAGTGCAACTACAATTGTTGTTTCATAACTCTTACTATTAGTATACATACTCATGAGTGCAATCAATTTTCGTGTATCAGTAACAGCAGCAAACCAGTTTGTTAGTAATGTCTACATATTATCAGTAGAGGTAGCCCATACTGCTATTGAATACATCTATTAGTGCATAAAAAATGAAACCATTTGCCATACCAGCATCATGTTTACATTTGTTAGAGTTAAAAACTCTTTCATTTTTTCTTTTGCATGAAAAGATGTAGTATTACTAGATTGTATGTCAGACTCTAAAGAAATCGGTGACTCGTTTTGATGTTTCCCTTCCTATAGCTAAATGAGATGGAAAGAGAATAAAACTGAAACATGGTTATCATGTAACTTTATTGCCTCTCATATCCCTACATCATCATACTGAGATATTTCAATAATACATAGGCATGCTAATGTAGCATATCCATCTATATTTATATACAAGAATATTACAGTTAAGAGCAAATATCTGACTTCTTTTTCAGGATAATGACAGCAGTTTTCAGAAAATTGCTTGCTTAACATTGTAATTTTTTGTCAAAGTGCCATTTTTTTATTTATTTTTTATGCTCCTTATACATTGAGAAGTTTCATTCAAGTTTATTGTTTTCAATTGTGATACTTATGGTTATGAAGAAAATCGTTTAAGAGGTGAAAGTACAGATTACTTCGTCATATGGTCGAAGAGACCATGGAATTTCACCAATAAAGAGCAACTCGCTATAGTTGCAAGGTTTTTCCATAAACAGCACTTGTATGAAGAATTTCTAGATATTTCATTTGGTGCAAATCTTGGTGCAATTACATTGCTCCTGAAGATGAAGGCAAAATTGGCTAAGAATTACATTGACCACAATTCATGGTTCATTGCTAAGATGTGACAGCAGTAATATCAGGGCTTGGCAGTTGCGAGGAAGAGTAGTTCAGGAGGGGTGTACCACAACAAGAAGTTCACTGTTGTCCACCACATAGGTAATATGTTGTGTTGGTTGATTGTGTCAATATTGTGAGGTCAGTTACTGAGTTGTTCATTACCATCCAAATCCTATAACTTTTCCTCTTCGTCAATGATGCACCAAGAATTCCTGAGAATCTAGAAGAAGCTTGATCCAGAATGTCAGCCAGCAGATCTGAAAAGGTTATCAGAGATCAAGTAACCATGCCAATAGTTCATGTCTCCAGCGGTTAAAAAGACATTACCTGCTATAGTTGCTATCCTTAACCATCTTATGGAGGGAACAATTCTTTACAGGGCTAATGAAGCAAGTTCACTTTTTGATACATTGATAGGTCAACACTATGTAATCAACTGATGGCCCTGAAAAGAATTTTCTTTCTTATGACAAAGTCCCTATTAACACAGTTCCAATCATCTGATGGATTACTTGCGTCAGCAGAGGATCACGTTGAGTCAGCATCACCAGGTCTCTCAGAAATGACAACTGAAAAAAGCTCCTGGAGTGTGTCCAACAGTTGTGCCAGACTGCAGATATTTTGTTATGGAGGTTACACGTCAGGTAAGGCAAAGATCTGCTCTACGTAGCCTGGTTGAGGTCGCGATCACTTCCAGCACCAGACAAGATGTTAATTCATAGAACCCTAAGAAGCTACAAGCCCCACTTACTATTCTGTAGTCCTACACAAGATGTTGGTGATCATGTCAAGTTTTCTTTGGAGCATCTGCCCTTAATCCTGGCCATTCAACTTTGCTAGGTAAGAAAAAATAATCAGAAGTTACAACAAATTACGATGTCCAAATGAAAATCTTTAACCAAAGCTTCCCCTCCTAAGGAGATTTTAATTGCAACAAAGCAGGAGGAGGGATTTAAGGTTGAAAAGCGACTGCAACTTGCTGCCGTTATTGAACCATACAAAGGACTCCCAAATTCACTTGTAGTCTCAAGTGTCATCCTAAACGTCAACTCGGTATCTGATGAAAGAAGTTTTTCATGTTTAAGACACCTGAAGACATCTTGCGTAGCAGCAGTGGAGAAGATTGTGCCAGTATTCTTACACCTTTGTCATCAATTCGGGAAAAACAAAACGTCTGGAGAAGGATATTGGCATAAAAATATTTTTACCCAACCACATGAACAGACGGATTGTTTGAAAGAAAATCTGTAATTTCTAGTCCAAGTAAAACATGTTTCCTTACTTTCATTATTTTTACTTATTTTTTATACATCATCAAGGTAACACACGCACGCGCGCACACACACACACATATATATATATTTTTTTTAATAATAAAATTATTAAATATATTTATTTAGTTAGTATATAATTCTCGCTCTCTAGGTGCCATATCCTCTAAGGACGTTGGCGATCATAGCTCTCCACTGCATTCTCCTTGCAAGATGGATAAGTGAGACAGCATTTATGTTTGTATTTAGTCCTTCATTAATCCAGTTGCAAATGCTATCCAAATATGTAATCCTTTGTCTTCCTTTCGATCGTTTACCATCTATCTTGCCTAATAGAGTTGTAGTCTGTAATCCATCTTTACGGATGAGGTGGAGTATATAATTACTATATATAAATAGCATAATTTAGAAAGTACAGAACTATGGAATATAAATGTAGTATTAAATTATGATTTACTGATTTATAAAACTTTATTTTATTTTATTGTGCTAGGCTATCTTACAGCGAATTTTGTGTTTTTGCCTACAACTAAGGACACGAGTATTATTAACTTAAACATGTCACAATCTGAACAAAAAGGTTGCAAAGGAGGCCCTTACAATTGTCTTCAGGGATGAACTTTCACGTCACTGCTTTGCTCCTCAACCCACAACAAATATGTCCCAGAGCAGCCACAGATTTATTGAAGGGAGCTATTATCGTCCCTTTCTAACAACCCTTCTTGTGCCCTTCACATATGAAAATTTTGTTTTACGCCCTGAGGAATACAATACTACTTAACACTTTCAAGAAATAAAAAAGGGAAAGTTTGCGTACCAAATCAATACCTAAAATTGATTGGTAAATTCAATGTATGTATTTAAAAGTGCTGTCTTTCAAAATATTAAGTTAGATAAGTACCACCTTACAAGGTTTTTTAAATGCATGGGTTAAATGGCCAGGATATATAACATGGAAGGCCACGTGGTCATAAGTAAACTCTCACGCGGCCTGTGGATGAAAGGGCACAACAGGTAGGCTGGTTTACAATTCTGTTAATCAGAACTCGATTGGGTAACCAATTGATCCATTCAGTAGTTTAACTTTGGTCAAATCAAGGTTGTTCAATTATCGAAGTCGCAGAAACATCAAAGCCAATTCGTAGTAGAAATTCTATGGCATCTTACTGGCAGCGAAGACCACGAAAGGAGTTTCACACTTGGTCGATTATTTTAGCACATCAGAATGCAAAGGGGAATGCCCCTTTAAGATTTATTTGCATAAAGAATCTGGTCCATTATCCTATCAGTTGATATGAGAGAGCATTTAACAACAGATGCATTAACTCCCACTGACGATGCTATCAAAGTCGGATCACCGGTAACGAAAATCAACCTTGAGCCGGCAAATGAAATTCGAAAGTCATCACGCAGGAGTGGTTTGTTGGAGCCCCTCAAGTTGAAAATTATAGTAGAACAACAGAGAGCCATGAAAACTTTCATTACAGGAAACAACATTTTGGACGATTTTTCACAATCAGACGGTGTGAAAGGGAACCATTTGGGAGCACTTGTTGATCGATTCAACAAAAACCTTCCCAACATATTAGAGTTAGAAAATGGAAAGATAAATGATTTGGAAAATGGTTGTACTGAAAAACCTGTCTTGTGTCACAATGGGATATTTGAAAATGGCAAAAAAGAGAACATTTTGAAAAATGGAGTTGAATCTTTCGAAACTGACCGATTGTCTGATGATGATACTTCAGAGAAGTTTTACCGTCAAGATGGGTTTTTGGAATTTTTTAGACATTTCAGAGAGCAGGAAATTCTTAAGGAACTTGATTTGCTCCGAAAACACCTCCTGTACGGTGTTTATGTTTTTCCGTCGTTAGAATCTTTACAAGTCTGGTATGGCGTCATATTTGTTCGGAATGGACCATACAGTGAAGGAATTTTTCATTTTAATCTTATACTGAATGACGATTTCCCATACTCAAGACCAACTGTTCGTCTCTATGAATCGATTTTTCACCCACAATTTTACAAGAACGGTATCTTGAACATGGACGAAAAGTTTCCTATCTGGGAACACGGTAAGAATCATATTTGGCAGATACTCCATTATTTATACTCAAACTTTGTCAAAATTGAGGTCAAGAATGCAGTGAATCTCGATGCAGCGGATCAGCTGAAAAATGAAACTGAAAAATTTGAAGCAAGAGCTCGAAACAGTGTTCTTGATTCACTTCTTGTTTACGAGGAACAGTATTTTAAATCAAAACAAACGAGTGACTCGCTTGGCAATCCTTTCCACTGCAGAATTTTACATCCAGAAGAACTGAAACAGGTCAAAAGCTTTTTAGCTACTGGATTTCGCAGTGTTGGTGTTAGCAATGGTGGTTTAGTTGGGTGGGCAAAGAACAGACTCAATAGATTTTTGCAGAGTGGTCTCCAAAGTGAAACCGAAGACCATGCTTATGATGTAGTCGACTTTTGAGTGTATTGAATTCTTTAAATTTCTATAAGCTATTTCAACATCGAGGTAATCTGTTGGAATGCAACCGCAGGAAAGAAATAGGAAATACTATCCCGATTTTTCTGTTAATTGATTATGGGTGTACCATAGTTGTTAACTTTGATGCTAGCAGTATTTCAAATTCTGAACCATGCGTTGCCTTACCTCGTTGTCAACTTACATTAAGGTTTAGTTTTGTGTTCAGAGCAAAAAAAACCCACAGACAATAGAGTGGAAGTGAGTAGAGACCGTTCAAAACATGTTAGAAAAGGTAGTCTGGATTAAATTACTTCATTCTGTAAATTAGTCCAACTTTTGTTTGCATAGAATAATGACAAATTCAAATAAAGAGCATGGTATTGGTGATATTATAATGAATTTTACCCCATGATTATTCAATATATGAAATTGTACTTAGACGTAAACATTTAATACATAAACTGAATTACAAATGAATGTTACCAGTATTGCAACAACATGAAATATCCTCCTGTGAATGTGTATTAATTGTCATTTGTGCATGACGTATGTAGTGTATATAGGCACATCACTGACAAGTGCAAATATGTGGACTTGGTACTTTGAATTAAAAGGTTAGCAAAGCAAGTTAATAGGAATGATTGAATAGGCTAGTGGTTTAATTGTCAGTTAAAAGAGTTATTTTCCAAAAGGGCATATTTGTCTTTATACTTTTTGTAATCTACATTAGAAACCCCAAACACATGGGGAAATAAGGTCCTAAGTGGGTGCAGGTGCATTCAACAGTGATACAGTGTTTGACCCATGCTTCATTGGTAGCAAAGAGAACTGTGTATATTATGTGACCTAAACTTCATCTAACTAACAGGAAAGAAATAATCTTCATACCTTATGTTTCCAAAGCTTTGTGATAATGTAAAAATGGAATGCCTTAAGTAAAGTTCATGCAGATGAACTGTCCACACACCACATTCATGATATTTGCAGAAGGTAAAAATCAAAATCTTAAAGATGTCTTGGTGTATTAATGACAACTTTGCATGTACCAGTTTTATGCAACTGTGAAATGTTGAAAATTCAGTATTTAATGACCATTTTCATTTCCTTAGCAATTTTCATCTCTTTAGAAAGGTTTGGGGTCATTCTGTTAGAGCAAATACATTTTGAAGTGGAACAAAAGATGGTTATTCCGAGAAAATAAACATCCAGTCCTATCTTTACTGTTCTAAATGATACAAATTGACTGTAGTGGTATTGTAATCACAGAGCAGTTTTACAATATGAAAATTTACTTCTTTGTTCTTAGACTGTATGAATGAATATGATAGACCCATTCATCAAATTAAATAGCCAATTAGTAAAATCAAATCCTTGAAAATTAACAGTTTCCTAAACAAAGGTTGCTTTGATTAAATCAGATGTATTGTAACAATGATATTTTTGGCAGACAACACTTTTTTCTGGCATACATTATTGTAGCAGGGAAATTTAGGTAATACAGATTTATTGTACATTCTGTTCAGTCACTTTTTTATACACACTGGTATGGTAGGCTTCTACAAGCTGCATGTGGTCCATTATTTATAATATTTAAGCCAATTGTTTGGTATATGACTGAAATTAGGTGAAGCTTTATTGACCAGTAATTCCCATGAGATTACAGCAACTTTTGTGCAGACATTTTTTGAGAGTCAGATTACCTGGCATTGATAAGCCCTCTTACACAACTGTTTCACAAAATCTTATTGATAAATGCTGTCTGGAGTTTTTAGGTGACCTATCAAATGTTTTAGGTGTTTTGAACTAGTAATGCCTTTATAAATGCTGATCAGCAGGAATAGGATAGCTGCTGAGAATGCTGCAATACCTTCATTGCACTTGTTCAGTGGGATTTTAAATGACATATCTTATGGCATTAAGTATTCAAAATTTCCAGAAAGTACATATATAAAGAATTACCATTGAATGTTATTGGTATACATATTATATACATATTTGATTAATCTTAGTAGTGCCTTGAAATAAAAGCATTTTGAGAAGTATTGTGTTGCTGCTGGATAGTCAAATATTGTCAGTTATCACATCTATGAATGCCACTATTTTGATACTTGCAATACAAATTGTTGCTTAATGAAGAGAACTTGAACTATAGTAAAGATAAATAGAATTAGAATTATTTCCCTAGGTATCTTCTGACCCCTGTTATAAAATAATATTGAAGTTATGAAGTTCTCATAACCATTTACACTTTAAAGTAAAGGTGATTTTGCTGGGATTGGTATGATTGACTTTACCCAAGGCCATCTTCCACTACAAGTGATGTCGTGCAAGGGTACAGTCAATTCTTAAGAACTAAAGTTGTTCAGAAGATTGTGAATCAATGTTTTCTTTGGTCTTACTTTATTCCTAAGCTGTACCATAACTATTTCTCCACCCCAATTCTCACCATGTGCAATTTCAATTCAGTGTGATTGGCCCCTTTTCTTTGCTACCCTGGTCTCCAACCACAATGTAACAATTCTAAAACATGGCTAATAAACTATACCCACTGCTGATAAAGACCCCTTTTCCTCCCTGGATATTAGAACTGACAAAAGTTTCTGAATCTTGGGCACTTAATTATCTAGTCAAAGTTCATCAGCATTATTTGTGTCTGCTTATTAAACATAAATTTTTGCAATCCATTTTGACCCTCATTACCCATTAACTCAGTTATTCAAGTTTGATGGTGTATGCAGTACTATTGCTGAGTGAGTTGACTATTGTTATTTTTTTAACCTGGGAAGTTTTCCTATTGTGGACATTATTTTCATTTTTAATATTCACTATTTTAAACTCCAGGATGTGCATTTTGTTATATACTATTTATCAACATGAATTTATTTATATTATATAATGCTACAGTTTATGGTTGCTTAGGATTAAGTCATTTAAGCATAATCCTCATTTTACAAAGGTACAATGGGTGCTTTGCACCAATTTTTTTCAAATGAGAGTGAATTTTTATTTTAGAAGCATGTTTTGTCAAAATAAGAAAAATGAAGTATATAAACTGGAAATATGTTAGGACAACAGAAAAATTGTGAGTGGAATATTATATGATGTTAGAAAAATGGACACTTCTGAATATGAAGTGTTAATTACATTTTATTCTTCTCTTTCCTTTTCACATTGTGTATTGGTAGAATAAAGTGTCACCCATGTAGCATTTATATATATTTTTCTCTTAAAATAATTTTCAGCTGAATGACCCGATAGGTTAAAGGCATATCTCATTTGCATTAGTGTAACAAGTGTGTGAGATTTTATGGAAGACCTTGCCCAATTATTTATTATTATTATTTATTAAGCTGATTATAGTATGCTTTATATATATTTTTTCCCAGAAGGCTGTGTAATTTTTTTATTCTAACCAACTACTCTGCCCATGTTATTTCATCATTTACCATGATATCTTCAAGTGCATGGTGCCTCCATTAGAGGTTTCAAGATCAAGTTTGTTGACCAAAATGATATCTTCTAGAGAAGGCAGTTTTGATACTATACTTGCAAGAAACAAGGGTGAAGAGTTGATGTATTTGGTTTGTCAATACATACCACCTTTTAGTGATATTTTTCCTTTATGTCAAATCTTGACACTATCTGCCAAATGGTATCAAGCAAGAAATTTCAACGCAAGGAAAGATTTCAAGATATGGAAATCTAGTACCACCAGTAATTTTGGCCAGAATTGCTAAAGCAGCAGTCACTTCACAGGTCTTTACATATTTCAATGACTTATTAGGACTTTTGGGGTCAATGTGATTGATTTTAAGAAAACAGACATTTCGCATCTGTGAATATGAAGTAATGACTTCTTACCCTGGAACAGGTGGAACCATGGTAAAAATGAGTACAGGGGAGACATCCCCTTTTGAAGTCAGGGTAGGATTGCACCAAGGATCAACCCTTTGCTGTTTGTCATCATCATTGACACAATCTGAGAGGAAATATGAAGAGGTGTTTCACAGGAACTCCTTTGCTGATGATTTAGCCATTACAGCCAACAAGCAAAGGGAGCTACAAGAGAGAATGGGAGAGTGGCAAGAAGCTCTGGAAAAGAGGGTCTTGTAAGTGAATGCAAAGAAGACAGAAGTAATGTCATTAAGTAGACAAGTTTTTGAAGCCCGTGAGATAGTGAATATCCATGGAGAGGAGATAAAGGCAGTGGATAAGTTCAATTATTTAGCTTCCATCATTGGAAAGAAAGGAGGTTATGAGGAAGAAGTCAAGGCAAGAACTTGGAGTGTCTGGAGGACATGGTCAGAGAATAGTGCAGTTGTCTGCAACAAAAAGGTGCCACTCCATCTCAACCATCAGACCTGTTATGCTGTATGGAGCTGAGACTTGGCCATTAAAAAAAAGCACAAGAATGAAAGCTGGGAGCCACTGCGATGAGGATGATGTGATGGATGACTGGAATATCTCTGTGGGAGCACAGAACAAGTGCAGATTTAAGAAGGCATGTCAAAGAAGTCAAAGTGTCTAAAGAGGCTAGACTCCGCTGGTTTGAACGCCTAATTCGGAGAGAGGAGGAAAGTACTGTGAAGCAAGTGTATCGTCACCAGGTAGTTGGAAAAAGAAGTAGAGGGCTCCAGAAGTTGAGATGGAAAGACAGAGTGCAGATTGATATGAAAACAGCTTGTGCTGATAAGGACGATATGAGCAATAGGAGTGTGTAAGAAAAGAAATGCAGAGCGACCGACCCAACTTGAAGTTGGAAGAAGACCGAAGGAAAAGAAGAAGAAGCGGATAAATAAATTAGGTATTCCCACCTGGTAGCTTAAAAACTAAATGAGCTGAGAGGAATTTATTACCCATTTGCATAAGTGAAAATCTCTGTTGCTGCCAGCAAGAAAAAATGGTCCAAAGCATCATATTGTTGGAGGATGCACTTATCACAGGCTTGTAGTAAAAACTTTCTTCTTAATAATGGTATGAAATTTTTGCTAAAAAAATATTGAAATTCCTAATTACCGTCCTGACATTCCACTAATCGACCAGACTGGGCAAAATGTCATCGCATAAACCTTGGACACGTAGTCAATTTTAGTGCAGCATATGATGATACGAGATAGATAAGATGACACGAGTACTTTACATTCAACATATACTGGAACTCTAGACTTTTGCAACAAAGAAACTGAATACTTCTCCCCAAACATTACGTTTGTTTTATCAGAGAACTAATCCAATTATATTTCCGAAAGAAATATAGTGCTGCTCAAATGAATCATTTAGAGATTTGTAGATGCCAGGTGCGGTTCTTTCACTACACTCAACCATATAAACCATAACGTTTTTCAGTGGAAACGATTCTACGTTGAAATAAAATGCTAAAATTGCTTTGCAGTGCTTTGTTCGGTTCTTTTATTTAATAGGGTGCTGAATTTATTTCTTATAATTGTCATTTTATTTTCTAAATATTGAAAACTTGTTGGATAATATTTGTAGATCTCTACTTCCAAAGCCAAACATTGCTCATTAATAAATACTTTGGGAAAAGGAAAGAGAGTGACAAGAAGTCGGATAATGGCACAGCATTCTCTCCCAATAAATACACAAATTTTCAGTTTACTGAATTTCTCATTTATTCTAGATCAGAAAGTAGTGATAATCTTTCCTCTTGTTGTGTTCTTCGTATAATGCTGATGGCTTTCACTGGTAGCATGTCGCATGAACTCGGTTTTAAGAGCATGTAAATTTCATTTGGCAAACAATACTGCTGAACGTTCCATTTCTACAACCTTTTAACTCGGTCTGTGAATTCGCTGTTTTGTAACCCATTATAACTAAGTCCTGCTTCTTACGAGCTGGTCTAGTACCAGTATTGACCATGGGATATGATTTTGTATCTGATCTATTTTCATCATGTGAAATGTGATGCTGATGAGCTTGCTGGTTTCTTTATAATTTAT
>RDPX01000156.1:187753-200060 GCA_003991215.1 Morbakka virulenta
ATAGTAAAGCTACCGAAGAAAGGAGATCTCTCAGACTGCAACAATTGGAGAGGCATAACCTTACTTTGTACCACCGGGAAAGTGTTTAACAGAATTATTTTGAGAAGAATACTGACAGCAGCAGATTGTAAACTACGGGAGGAACAAGCAGGTTTCAGGGAAGGGAGATCATGTTGTGAACAGATTTTTGTTTTGAGGAATATCATAGAGCAAAGTTTAGAATATCAGTCACCAGTCGTATTGAACTTTATAGATTTCCGGAAAGCTTTTGATAGTATTCACAGAGAATCCTTGTGGAAAATCTTGAAAGTATACGGGATACCGGAAAAGATTATAACCCTCTTGAAGTCTTTTTACAATCATCCAACGTGTGGAGTGAGAACTAACTCAGGAATGACTGATGAATTTGAATTGTTCTCTGGAGTTCGACAAGGCTGTATATTGTCTCCTTTTCTATTTATAGTATGTTTAGATTTTGTTATGAGAAGAACGATGACGAATGAAAATTTTGGAATACCATGGAAGGATGATAGAAAGCTCACAGATCTTGATTTCGCAGATGATATAGCCTTATTAGCCCAAAATGTCACAAAGTGTCAACAGGTAACAGACAGACTCCAACTTGAAAGCTCGAAGGTGGGTTTGCGCATCAACGAAGGAAAAAGTAAGATAATGAAGGTTAACAACTACCAAATACAGCAAGTGAGTGTCAATGGAAATCCACTCGAAGAAGTAGAGAAGTTCCCATATCTTGGAAGCTATTTGACAGAATTAGGCGAGGTGGAAACAGATTTGAATGCCAGATTAGGAAAAGCAGGGGCGACCTTTAGAACAATGAATCATATATGGAAATCAAGACAAATCAATGTAAAAACAAAGATTAAACTATACATGGCTATAGTTGTTTCAACAGCATTGTATGCTAGTGAAACATGGAAGACCACCAAGAGAATAGAAAGAAAACTGGATGCTTTCCACACACGAAACTTGAGAAGAATTCTTGGAATTACATGGAGGGACAGGGTCACCAATGAAGAAATTTATAGACGAACAGAGCAAGGGCAATTACACAAGAAAGTAGAAGAGAGACGATGGAGACTTGCAGGACATGTGCTCAGATTACCACCCAGCAGATACGCGAAGCAAGTAATGAAATGGAAACCTGTAGATGGAAGCAGACGAAGAGGCAGACCTGTGAGAACGTGGCAAGCTACATTCAGGAGTGATGTGACTGTACGAGGGCTGTCTCCCAGAACCGCTCAAGCCGTAGCTGACGACCGTAGGCGATGGAGAAGTCTTGCTGCCCGATATCCTGAACGGGATTGGAGGACCTAAGGTCTAAGGTAAGGTCAAAATGCACCATGGTCACTACTATAATTAACGTTGATAAATATGTAGGTAATGTTTTCAAACCAGAAAAGACGCGCGAGAAAAATTATGGACCTTTTGTCATCTATAATTAAATTTCTTCCTTATTTCTCTATTATTCTTAAAATTTCCTTCCTTTTTTCCTACCAGCTTTCGTTATCTTCTTATTTCCTTACAAACTTACCTTCCGGAAAGGAAATTTTCTTGCACGTGGAAACAGTGAAGTTACCTTTATAAATCTCAATGAGAAATTGAACAGACATCTTCAGAAAGGATTAGTACCAAATGCTGTTTTGATTCAAATAAATCTAGAATAATTTGACAAGGTTCTATTTTGTGTAGTCAGCCTTGTCTTTCTGAGTAAATTCAAGGCTAAAATGGGATAGAATATTATCTCTGAAAGTATCACTCACATAATTTCAGAAGTTTGTCACTATAAATAGCCTTAACTCTTTTGTACCGTGAAACTCACTTCAAATTCAACATGGCAGCAGAAAGAAACTTTTGAAATTCCATTTAAGGCAGAAGCTAAGCTTTTCTCGGTTTTCACACTATTTAATATGGATAAGCTGCCACCTCCAAAGGCATTTAGTTTTGACTCCGCCAATCTGTTACAGGGTTGGCATGCTAGGAAGCAGATGTATGAACTTCTTGTCTGTAGCCACTGATGCTGTATTAAACCATCGTCGAGCAAAGGTTTTATAAACACATATTTAATCTCAAGGCCATAAATCAATTAACACGTTTGATTTAATTCTCCAGGATCCCATCATGCTCAAATTGATAAAGAATTTCTTTTTATTGTATTTTGTCATGGTACCACAGTTATGTGTATTGTCATAAATTTACTATGCTTAATGACCAGCTAACCTCAAAGGTCATATTTTCCAAATAAGTTACATACATGCTCCACACAGGTTCCAAAGAACTCTTGATGTTTGAGTGCTTTCCTCCATTGTATGACTTAAATGATTTAGTCTAAGATCAACCTTTTGCTCTAAGCCTAACCAACTTTTTTCTTTCTTTTTTTTCACAGTCGATACACTTAATGGTTTTGTGGCTTATATGGCTCTTAACCATTAAGAAAAAAAGCTATGCTGTCTACATTTAGTTAGAAAAGACCAATCCATTTTGAAATTAGAAGCTTCTGTAACTGTAACGCAAGAAAACAAAATACTGTTTAAAAGGAGAAGATCTCCATCATATGTAAGAAGAAAAGGGTATATGTAGTATCAAAAACATAGAGAACAAAGAAAAATAAGGAGATACCCTGAAAGAGACCTTGTTATTAATACCTCTGAAGCTCTAAATGTGCTTATCCCAAAAACTTGATTCAAAATGCAACTTTTTGCGTTATCAGAGGAACAACAGAAACCTTTGTTTAGCGTGGATAATACAGTTATGACGTATGGGTCGGGCGAAGTACCACCAGATTATGTACTACAGACTTATGGCTGGGTCCCAGAAATGCTGTTATCGATAAATTTCAACCAAATGATATCCTTGCAATACTAGACGGACTTATTCATTTCTGTAAAATGAATGAAGTTGATGGACAGGTAGTCTTCTTCTTCTTCTTCTTCTTCTTTCGGCGTTTCCCTTTTCAGGGGTCGCCACAGCGAATTGACTTCTTCCACTTGAGTCGGTCACGTGCGTCTTTCTCGGTCAAGCCAAGTTCCCTCATGTCACCTCCCACACAGTCTTTCCATCTCCTCCTTGGCCTTCCCTGCTGATGGACAGGTAGTATCAGATATTAATGTCAAGACGCTTAATTATGTTAAAAAATGAAGCAACGTTGAAAAATTGAAGAAGCAGGAAACGTCCCGCAACATCATTATGACTCAAAGATACCTAAAGGAAAACAAATCGATTGCAACACCTTTTGATAAAGAAATAGGGATATGTGTATTGAAATGTGAAATATACGAGGTTAAACTGTTCGATATTCTTAACCTACTGTAATTTTATAAAGAGCTACCTACGAGAAAAAAAATGCAAAACATCCGGTGTTAAAAGAAAATGAGAGGGTAGATAAAAGGTTAAAAGAACTAAAAGAACTATTGCAGGAAGGAAAAATTGATAATGATCTGTACAAGAAGCTTCATACCAGGGGCAGCCAACCAGCTCGTCCCTACGGTCTGGCCAAGGTATACAAGCAAAACATACCGGTTCGACCAGTCCTATCCATGGCTGGATCATCATACCACAAGGTCGCAAAAAAGTGTACTGAGTGCCTCTCGGTCGTAGAAGGATGCAAGGTTCAATCGAATACCAAGTTAATTTTCGATTCTTTATATTCGGTAGAACTGTCAGAAAAAGATGAGATCGTGAGTTTTGATGTTTCATCATTACATACTAACTTACAAGTAATAAAAGCCATACAGGAATTTGCAGAGCTACTGTATTCAGAGAGGTATACAGTTCCACCTGTAGAGAAAGAAACAATCGTTGATTTGTTAATACTGTCTACTTGTAATGTTTTGATGCAGACCCATGATGGTTTCTACTGTCAGGTGGATGGCCTAGCCATGGGCAGCCCTTCAGCTCCTTTAATAGTAATTGGATGGCTGAGTAAATACGATCCGCATTTAAAGGGTGATGCAGTATTGTACTTCAGATTTATGGATGACATAATTCGTAATAGAAATAAATCACATATCAATCGCAAACTAGATGAAATCAACAATATGCATCCTAATCTGAAGTTCACTATCGAACAAGAGAAAGACTGTTCTATTCCTTTTCTGGATATGCTTGTGACGAGAGAGGGAAAGAAACTATCTTCGCCTTGGTACAATAAGCCTACTGATACAGGCTTAGTGATGAACTACCATGCAGTAGCACCAAAACGGTACAAGAAATCCGTAGTAGCGGGGTTTGTACATAAGATCTATCGTGCTTGTAGCTCCTGGACATCATTTCATCAAAGCCTTTCGGAAGCAGAGAGGATTCTCAAAATGAACCAGTAACTCCCTACATTCTGCGACCCCATAATTTAACGAGCTATCAATACGATTATAGCCAATACAAGACCAGAGCCTAGAACACGGACGGAAACATTGAAGGACGAAATTTTTAAAAATATATTTTTATTCAGTACCGAGGAAGAATAACAGAGGACTATTGTAGATTTCTTGTAAAATGTGGACCACTGGTAAATACAGTTCTTACACTACGTAAATAAAAAAAATGCATTACACTATAAGCCAAAAGTTGACCATAAAGTGAGAATCGGAGTAGTTTATCGCATAACTTTTCCACGATGTAAATCGTGCTACTCAGGTTGGACTTCTGAACAAATGTGCACCTGCTTCAAACATCACAAAAAACCATCTCAACCTGTTTGAAAACACCTGAGATCGTGTGGGATTCTGGAAGAAGTCACGGTAAATGACATCGAAATTTTGGCTGCTACCACCCGAAATGAAAAATATGGATTAGAAGCTATAATGAAAAATATGGATTAGAAGCTATAAAAAAGAACGTATTCGGCCACAAATTAATGTGAAGAAATAATTTAAAAGCCGAAAGCTTACCGTCATGTTGTAATCAATCTGATTGATCACACACTGTCGTTGATCTGTATTTTCTGATCATTGATGTATTTACTTCACTATTTGTTTTCTTTTATTCATGGGAATAAACAATAGTTACAAATAATTACAAATTGATGATGAAGATGCAAATGCATTGAAATATATTCAATTACTCATTATGTGATACTAGTTTCATTAAAATGCAATTACTCACAAAAACTGTATTAATATTTATTAAAATTATTAAATACCAATTCTCCTTTAAGATTGCTATTAATTCATTAAATCCAAAGCTTCACAGGTTATTGAAGTTGAACGTCTGACAGCAGAGCGAAAAAAAACACCAATAAAGAAAAAAGAAGAAAAAAGTTCGGGACTACAGCTATCATCCCCCCTTGTGTCTTAGCGTAATGGACACTTAGAGACGGAAGCTGTAAGAGAAGCTGTGAAAAAGTGGTGACAAAGACAATGACAAACGCTTCCCTTCTTAAGGGATATTTCCAATGCATTGATTGTATAAAATCTTTAATCAAGCTTACCCCCAAAGAACATCAATACTGTCAACAGAGAAATCTAACAGACAGAAAAGAGTTGTTTGTGCTGGATCTAGCTCAGGTCTAGCTGAAGTGAGTGGAAACGTATTAGAAATCAAACAAGGTAACTGCAACTAGTATCATGGAGTTGCTAGGGAGTAGATCTTCTTGCTGCAATAACATTGACCTGCGATGTTTTAAAGGTCAAGCATGTGGTAGGTTATTCTAGGGCAATTTGCTCTGCAAAATCTAAAATTTACACTTATTTTGTCCAATCAGGTCCACTTTTTGAGATACGAGGTTGCAAAGAAATTGTTATCAACGCCCTTTAGTGGTATTTTTTACCTTCGATTTTAGATTTAGTGCTTCACAAAAAGCATGCATTTTACCCAACAAACCTCAGAAACTAAAGATTTTGCATTATACAAATGCTAATCATGGGTAAAGGGCCTTTCTAGTGCCTTTTTCCTGCGCTGAGTACCCACCACGTCTCATTTCAAACACCAACAGTAGTCCGTGAGAAGGTTTACATCCCAATGACCTTGGTAACGTTCTTCCATGACACAAATGTCTAGGTGGAAACGCTCTCCCTGCTCTTCACTTACGTCTCCAAAGTTCTGAGGAAAACAGTCTAGGTGGGATCGTAAAAAGTGAATTTTGACTGACAAGACAGCCTTTAGTATTTGAAAGTTCTTCAGGAGTTCGTCAACTTCCTTGTCATATTATACACTGTGGTTGTTTCCAAGAAAAGTTGTAATTACTGACTTAAGCGACAGCCAAGCAGGCGATTCAGCTGCACTCAGCGCATCATCAAACATTGAGTCCTTCATAAGTTTCCGTATCTGAGGCCCATAAAAAATGCCAGCCTTAAACTTTTCAACGTTTATCCGAGGGAACTTCTGCTGAAGAAAAGTAAACTCTCTTCATTTCCTGTCCATTCCCTTTACAAAGTGCTTTATAAGTCCCAGTTTGATATGTAAGGGTGGAAGTTCCATCTTGTTTGGTTCAACAACACTGAACATAGTGCGGATCAGGTTCCAACATTTGTCTTGGCGGCCATTGTCGTCTGATATGTTGATCATCAGCCCAATTGTCCCACAAACATAGAAAACGTGGATACTTTGTGTTCCCACCCTGTAGTCCTAAAACCAATCCATTAACCTTAACATCTTCACAGATTAACCAACCATAGTCATGGGAGTTCAGAGCAGACAGTAATTGATCCACGTTACCGTGTATTTCTTTCATTTGCACAAAATGATCAATTGGAATAGAAGAGTATTAATTTCCATTATGAAGGAGAACTGCCTTGGAAAAGTTTATTAAAAATCTTCATTTCATAGCAACATAGTCCATCTCCATCAACTTCATCAAATGAGCAATTTTGTTCCAGTTAACCAATGACGAGTCCCTCTAGGTTGTAAAAAACTGTCTAAATTCTCTTTCACGCTACCAGTAGAATGTTGTTCCAGGTGCCAGCAAATTGTTTTCACGAAGACGAGAACCCAGAAGCTGTGCCGATTCCTTTGAGAGATTTAGGTCTCATGAAAGGTCATTGAGATGGGCTTGTGTTACGTGCACTGACGGGCATTTTATTCTGGCATGTATCATTCACCCTCTGTTCTCTCATATCTATTATCAGATTCTGATTCAGAGCTAGATTCCATTGCAATATCTGGCTCGGAAACAGGCAGGTCTAGACCATGAGAGACTGGTCTTATAGCAAACGAAACATCAGGATACTGAACACAATTCTTTTTATTCCTTTTAATTTCTTGAAGATTACTCGTGCAAAAATAACAGTCTGTCACATGATCTTTACCCTCTCTTAACACCATAGGAACAGCGAATAGTATACTTTTCCTTTTGTTATTTCTCTAATCACGCAATTTCTCAACACATTTTTGCAGCTAGCTAGCATGGGGTGCAAATGGCTTGCCCTGGTCTCCAAGCTTAACTCCAAAGTAAGCATGACATGCTTTCTTCACAAAATCAGTTATTTTTCCAAGGCGACCAGGAAAAATCACTTTACCACATATATAACAGAACCTGTTAAAATAATTTGTACATTTGCGATCCATTTTCTCTTGTACCAAATAGAGACTCTGTACGTCAGAAATTGGAGTCAGAGAAGAACTTAACTCTAAACAGAACTGTGAAAAATATTCTGTTTCTTACAACAAGCTATGGATTACATGCAGTCAATGAAATAATGAAATAAATTATGAGCATGTTAATCAAGTTTGTAATTTCTAAAAAACTTTTTGGCGACAGAAATAGGTCAATACAGGAATAAGGGAGTGTACCAGCAAATTCGGCTTGAGAAAAAGTACCTTTGATAGTAACTGCATGACATGTGATCGGAACTGCAATAGTTCTCAGGGAATTAATCGTTTTCGACTAGTTCTCTTTGTATAAGTAAAAGTAATTCTTTTGATAATCCTTCAGTAGTTACTGATGTCCATCCTTTCTAGTATAAAAAATGATATAGGTGTAAATGATATAAAAATAAGGTTAGGAAGCTCTTTGCGTCACTAACATTATTAGCAAAATAAAACATCATTGAACCAACACTACTGAGAACAGATGGGAGTAAAGTAACTGATATAAGTGTTGTTTTTAATGAAACACGTGACGGCTTAGGGATATAACTGACCGATTCTCGATTCCTCCAGCCAGCAGAAAAGAATTTATGTTCAATTGAAAAGAAAATGCTGAAAATTAAATGTAGTGTTTGATAATTATTATGTATTTACAGGTGGTCCCTGATTTCTATTAAGGGATTGATCACAAAACTTGACTCATTTTCCAAATGACAAGCACTTTAAGGATCTATGATGTCAAATGCTCAGCCTTGCCGCAAAGTTAATTTGACATCATTTTGCTGCTGGCTCAAACTGCTGGCTCCAGTGTAAATATCACATACATCATATTGGGCTCTAGTTAAAAGATGATAGAATAATAATTGCTTCAAACTCTAGAAAATTTATAGTTAAGCACATTCATTAAGGATACCTAGGGATGAAAACTATAACTGTTGAGCCAGAAAATGTGTCTACTGACCAGATTTCAAAAACCAGATTAAAAAGCGGGCAAAAAGGTGTAAACGTGTACCATACTACATTCTTCAAAACCAAAGAAGCCACTTCCACCTCACAATTTACCACAATATCCTTGTGAGAAAGTAAAAAGTATCTTACATTATGTCTTTCACTTAACTGTCTTACCTTTGCCGCTCTTCCCAAGGTACTGTTGCTTTTTCCCTATCCGTTTTTTTTCTCGGAGGATCTTTTTACAGGTATTGTGATAGTCGTGTTCTTTTAGTTAAAAGTTTTGGCGATTTTCAATCAGAAACAGGGCCTGCTCCACAAGGAAGGGGTGGTGGCCGTGGCCTACCGGTTTTCGTTGAATAAAATATTTAAATTGTGGGAAATGTTCATATAGATAAAACTGTAGGTTTATTGTGCAAACACATATGACCCTCGTCGCTGTTGCCGCTCTTTAAAATGGCGCCAGCAGAAATTTTGCTACAATGATGTTAGAGGTAAGAGGAAAATAGAAATTTTAACTTTTCTTACACCCCAGTTTAGAATAGATGGACTGGGCCCTGTGGAACATCACTGGTAATTAAATGGGAGCACGTCTGGCTTGTGTTTCAAGCACAATTTTGCTGAAATTCAAATTACATTCTTTACACCAGTAGAGGACACATATTGATAGCAGTTTGTTTAAAATTATAAAAAAGTGTTTTATCGTGAAAAGATAATTTTTTTAAAATTTTGTATTTCATACTTTACTTGTCGGTCAACCTGATTAACAGTGACCCTGAGAGAACAGAAGATACAAAGCTGACCTAAGGGAACATATAAATGTCTCAATAGTCATTACTGAACGTGCTACAATAGCTTCTTCATCAAGTCCAAAAGCCACACAAAGGGACATTCTCAAAAACTATTTAAACAGCATGCGCGCACTGACACCAGGGAGCATTTCTGCACCAATAGAGTTGTAGATTTATGGAATAAATTACAGTGGGTAGTAAACAGTGGATAGTAAAACTGTGGAAAATTTCAAACAGATGCTGGAGCTGGACCATCCTTGATGTCAAGAAGAGGATCATGCAGTTCATTTAGTTCATATAAAACAGTCTCCCAGCGCCCTGTCTTTTTCTTGCAGTGATGATTCTTTTTTCAAGTCGAGGCTTTGAAAACCCAGGACCTCCCAGGTTGTGAACAAAGAGTTTCAAAGCCAAAGGTCATGTTATGGTGGAGAGTGCCTATTGTCGAACATTTGGATTATGAAATAAAAAAGCCGGTAAATATCCCAGTTTTAAAATTTTAGTACCTAGTGAGTATATTATCGTATGGTTATTTTTTACATATTTAAGCTTATTCAATATTGTTTGCCCAATGCGAGCCTCCTTGCAATTAGTATTGTTTTCATTTCTTCTAATATTTTGGCTACAAAAGTCTAATTAAAAAACGATATTTTCAGTGAAAATTAAGAAGAAATGTAAATTTAGCCTATGAAGTACATATTTGTGCCGTGAAGTTATAAGTGAAGCAATGAAGAATGCCAGATTTACTTCAAATAAAGTTCTAAAATGAATAATTGTGAATTATTAATTTTGAAACATTGGGCATTGCTGATATTGGGTTAAATAATATATTTTTACCAGGGCTATAGATTCCTAAGGGACGGGATAAAGCCACCAAATTTTATCTTTGATTCGCGATGGAGCTGTTTTATCCCCTCTTAAACTCACGGTTACGATCAGTTACAATAACATTTTGCATGACCAAGATTCTCGACAGTAAAAGTACGTTCGACTGCCAAAAGAATTCATGCGCAGCTGGATGCATCATTTTACCTTGGAATGCGTAACAGCATCCGAGGCTGAAAATGTACTCGTTGAGAGATCTCCCGAGCAACCCGAAAATTCCAATTCGGTTGGACCCCAAACGGTTCGATGCCATGCAAGATACATGCACCACGTAAATAATTTGTTTCAATATACAAGTAGTATACATAAACCCCAGTCTTAGGGATAGTTATCGGTGTGGTACATGTGTGTTTAGGGGTGTTGTCAACGTGATGTGGGTATCCAGGATGGCACTGAAATATTTGGGGCCCATTACCGCATTCCCTATAAATGTATGGCCTAGGTAAGAATAAGATGAGCTCCTCAAGGTACTTTACATTTTCCCGAGGCATTTTCATAAAGATAATATTAAAATGGGCCTTCTAAACCCTGGAACTCAAGACTGCCAATTTGAGATTGGACTTGGAGATTTCTGTCATTTATAAGAAATAATACAAAGGTATTGCAAACCATGCTTGCCAACCCTGCTTTAAGTCTTCTCAATGACTGATCATTTTCAGAAGTAAGGCTCATGAAAAGTCACCAGGGAGCTTGTGTAGAAACATTTAATTAGAACAACACTTGTTATCTTGTTCAATTCATGATGTAATCACAGTGAAGATTCAACTTCATGGGTTAACCAATATTTTTGTTTAATATGTGGGAAATGTTAAAATGCCTTAGAAACTTTCATTGAATCTTTTTTTAAATTCAGAATGGACTAGGGTAATTTAGGCTATGGTCAAGGCTTAGATTTTGGCTCTTATTGCAAGGTGGAACTTAACCAATATTGTTTGTTAATTAATTACCACTTCAAAAACAACTGAGGAAGCCTCTTAATATTGGAACATGGAACGTCAGAAAGATGAAAGAACCTGGAAAGCTGAAGATAGTGTGCAATGAGATGGACCGATGCAACATTCAAATCTTGGGCATCTGTGAGACAAACTGGAGAGGGAAAGGAAGTTTTAGATCAGAAAGGAAAACTATTTGTTTTTCAGGTAAGGAGGAAGGCGAAGGATACAGTCACGGAGTGGGAGTCATTATATCAGAGGCAGTATCCAAGTCCATCATAGGATATAGCCCAATTAGTGACCGTGTTTTGCACCTAAGGATCAAAGGAAGCCCATTTAATCTCTCCATAGTCGTAGCATATGCCCCAACTAGTGCTGCAAGTGACGAGGAACTGGAACAATTCTATGACATGCTCCAAGACACGATCGACTCTATTCCAAACAGGGACATGCTAATGGTAATTGGAGACATGAATGCAAAGGTTGGAAAATCTGATACCTCGACAAGTACCCACGATAAACATGGTCTTGGAGAGAGAAACGAGAGAGGCAGTACATTACTTGATTTCTGCGGCACAAATGGCTTAGTAATTGCAAACACAATGTTCGAGCACCATCCCCGACATCAATACACATGGTCATCCCCAGATGGGAGAACAAGAAACCAAATCGACTATGTCATCATCCAGCAAAAATGGAAAGGTAGTGTCAAGGACGTGAAAACTCGCCCCGGAGCCGACTGTAACACCGATCACCAGCTACTAGTGGCAAATCTACAGATGAAGCTGGCAAAACTCAATAACAACAATCGAATACCATTGAAATTGGACTACAACTGCCTAAGTGACCAATATCTGGTGTCAATAACCAACAGATTTGAAGCACTCCTCCAGGAAGAGGATGAGAAAACACCTGATGAACTATGGTCAGAAGGCAAAGAAGCTATTCTCAAATCCGCAAAAGAACACATCAGCACCAAGAAACGCAAGCATGTTCCCTGGATTTCAGATGAGACACTCGCTGAAGTAGGGAAGAGAAGAGAGTTGAAGTCTAGAAAATCGAACAGCAGTGAGGACGAACATATATACATGGACCAACACAGAAAAGTGCAGAGACTACTGAGGCGCGATAAGGAGAGGTATATCAATGAGCAGTGTTCATCCATAGAGGAGCATTCTATTACAAATTCCACCAAAGACTTGTATCAGGGAGTTA
>RDPX01000156.1:213784-257707 GCA_003991215.1 Morbakka virulenta
CTCTATGATGTTCATCTGACCCAGAATATAGTGCAGACTCCCCAGTATTGACCTTCACTTCTCCGAAACCAGTTCATCTTGCTTCGCTCATGCCTAGTATCTGTAGATGGTGTTTCCTCATTTCCCTTGCTATTATTGCAGTTTTCCCGGTGCGTACATGGTTCTTGCATGCCAACATCCTACATAGATGTATCATTTTGGTGTTAGAAGTGATCACATGCATGTCGTTCTCAGGTTGGAGACTTCCCGTAGGCTTTCATCCCCAGCCGTCATATGCGTGTCTTCCCATCTGAGGTCATTATCTTCAGGGATTTCACACGACATGGTTCTGTGACCATAGGTAGTTTTGTTTGCTGTCCAAGTTTCCGTAATTGGTGGTTGTTTTATGGGAAGGGGTGATTGGCCCCTTGCCCAACCCTCCTCCTTTCTCATCCGGGCTTGGGACCGGCCATGGCGGAGTTTTGAGTAATTTTCAAGGTTTTAAATTTCATTGCTTAACAGTTAAATGGGAAATATGTGTAAATGTAGACAGTTGTTTTTTTCATATTAAAATATACTTGCAAAGCTATAATTTTTACAGTTTTTTTTGTCAGCTTATGGTTTTTATAACCCCACTTGTTTGAGCCTGCTTTGAGCTTGTAATAGCTTTCGGCAGTCAAAGACTTAAACATGATGTTTCATCCATGGAAATAAAATTTTGAGACTTGTGGAAGATTGAAATATTTGAGTAAGAGATATAGTTACATTGAAGAAGATGATGATGTAAGGAAAGCCTGAATTTACAATTTTTGTCAGGAAGAACATTGCAAACCCTGGCCAATATATTAAAGAGTGGATCAAAGAGAAAAATTACCTCGTTACCAGTCCAGGGCATTTTCCGATTGCTGCCATTTAGTCTATGGACTCAAGTTTTTGTAAATTAACAAATCAGAGCAGCAACCCAAGATGCATTTCATTTCCCTTTCATTTCGTATTTTAAATCTCTGCCTACTCACTATGTTACTCTGCTGTTGTCTGTTGGACTGCTCACATGACACATTTGGACTCGCCCCTTAACGGAAGCATGTAACTGATTACTGGCAGCATTCACACCACACCATCTCATTTGCTTCCAGTTTTATCTGGAATCCATCCACCCCTCATCAGAAGAGATTACCTTCTCCTAAAGGTACACAACAGAGCCCTCGACACTCCGTCACACCTCCCCCACGACACAGCAAATGTTGTCAGAAAAGCTGCGGAGAGACTGTCTTTTGGACACCCACTATCTGCAAGAATGGCTGGTGTTGCATACAAGGAAAACAGCATACAGTGCAATTCTAGAATCCGTGTAATTCGAACTCTTGTAATTCCAAAAATCATCCAGATAGAACAAATTCGTTGTTCCTGTCAGAATGTGCTGTCAAATTCTCATACAAAAACTCATATAATTCGAACTCAAATAGTTTGAACTCAGGCTTCAGTGGAAGAAGAAACAGGGTTTAAAGAAAAGACAATGTTGACGCTCGATTTTACATAGGTGGGTTCCAGGGTTATGCATTTGTTAAACATTTGCTGAAAGCCACAGTCGATTTTGCTATTGTTGATTAATTTCATAAGTTATTACTTTACAAAACTCTTTTTTTTGTGATGGCTACAAAGAGAAAGCACGCCGAAGTTACACTGAAAGAGAAATACGAAGCTTTAAAGAACGTTGACAAAGGAAGTCCGCTAAAAATATTGCTTTCAACTTTAACACACCATTAAGCCACTCCCAAGATACACAAGTCCAATATATCCATACGTCCAATCGTAGCCTGTGCTTTTAGTCCATTTCATTCACTCTTAGGTCACATAGCTGGCCACCCACGTCCATACACAAAGAAGAAGTCACGCCACTGCAACAAAAATATTGATTTTGCAGCCTTCATCACACAACAAGGAATCCTGGCAGGTGAAATCTTGATCTTCTTTGATGTCACTTCATTATTCACAGGCTAAAGCCTCCAGATATCCTAATCTGCTACAAGCAATTCTTACCAACACGTGCTTCCACACAAAACAGCAGTGTACCCTTGAGAGTTCCAACATCTTCTGTGATTGCTGAAACATTCATGAAAGCCTTTGAAGCCACTGCATTGTCATCACCTGACTAAGAGGCAGTTGTATTGGAAAGATATGTTGACGATGTCTTGGAATTATTAAAGAAGATCAGGTACAAGGTGTCTATTAGGACATCAACAGTTTTACTGAAACATAGTGTTTAGCATAGAGAAAGAAAAACAGAGACAATTGACCTTCCATGATGACCTAGCGAAGAGACAAACGGATTGCACCATCTCTGTACTATCTACAGGAAACCAACTCACACTGAACACTACCTTAATAACGCATCACACCATACAGTTCCAGCTCGCCATAGTGTCATCACCACTCTGTTTGGAAGGACAAGAAGCTTCATTTCAAACCCGTGTGACCTCAGAAAAAAAGAAAGACAACTTCAAAAGTTTCTCTTATCCAGTGGATACCATACTTGGGATGCCCAGAGAGCATCACGAAAAACTAACAGGCCTAAACATGAAGAAGAAAAAGAACCTACAGGGCAAATATATCTATGCTATGTCAGGTATATCAGTGAGGAGCTAAGACGAACTTTCCAACAACAATTTCAAGTGTTCATTTTTCACAACATCCACTCTTAAGGACGATACTCTCAAAGCCAAAGGATCCAGTTCCACTTAAAGAGAGAAACAATATGGTTTGCAGACTACATTGTAAAGACTGCCCTGTCCTCGATTTAGGAGAATTAAACTGGTCCTTTTGTCAAAGAAAAAGAACACCGGACAGGTGTTCAAAAAGGTGACATTAAGAGTCATGAAACATTGGAGCAATGCTGGACACCAAATCACACCTTTGACTTGGAAAATAAAAAGATTTTGGACAAGGAAAAAAGTACTACAACAAAAGGAATAAAAGAAACTATTCATTCACTGCAGCACAGCAATCTTATCAACAGCATATCTAACACTCTTCCAGGGATATGACTTTCAGCACCACTGGAAAGAAACACAACAAACACAAGATAGTTATGGGGCCACACCTAAAAACAACTCAATCCCTATCACCAAGCACGGCTCCACTGTCAAAGTATAAAATAACTATACTTTGTTACTTCAGTAGCAAGGAGAAGTATCTCCCGAAATGTAGCTCAGAAAAAGCTTACTACTCACGACATGGTAAATATTCTACATCATTGCCTTCCACTGAGTCAATAAAGTCAAGAATTTTAAAGCTTTTTAATCATTTTTGAAATTTGTTGGAACAGTAGTAGTTCATTTAAATAAAAACGAAGGAAACAGATTTTTTGAGTTTTGTGTATCAGCAGAGAAGCTTTCATCTTTGGTTTTTATGCTGTTTTTTTATTATGTTGCCATGCTCGCACAACTGAGTTTTAAGACTTCTCTATTTTCTATTTTTATTGATACACACCTTTATTTTGTTATTCTGGAGCAAGTTTTATGAGCTCGTTTCATTTAAAAGGGTGTTTACCATGTTTTACGAGAGCTTTAAGAATGTATTTACCATAGAGTTTAATGGATAGGCTGCGTAACATCATACTTTAAAGATGCTGACTGAATCGTGGTGTTTTGAAACACCGAGAATGCCAAAAGTCAAACTATAATGGCTCATAACTTTTCTGCTTTTTGTGAGACACGGTAGTCCTGTTTATATATTTTACTATTATAATATGTTGTTTACCCCAATTTACTATTTTTCAGAGACCAGTACAAGTACCCGGCTTTGGCTAGATGTGCTTTTCCTTTTTCTTTTTTTCACACGCTTTCTGCAAGAAATTTTATTTAAGAGGTTGACGACTAAAGTACAGTGTGGATTTTTAAAGGTAAAGGTAGAATTTTTCGTCCCTTGAGTGCAATTTCCAATTTTAGGCTCCAAATTCAAGCCATGGTTTACTAAAAGTTGTCTTTTCATAACTGAAGCACGATAAGTGTTGTTGAAAACAAATGCCCACGAGTCCTGCAGGAGCAGCTCCGACGCTCTACGCTAACTTATATCTCTCATGGTAATGAAAGTCGTGCGTCAAAATATATAGGTTGGGTAGTTGCATTATTTTGTGGTCTGACAGACTATTCTGGACAAACATTACAATAGGTTCACAAATTTGGGAGGAAGTTGTAACATCTCCGGAGCGACATTTGATATCCAAGTATTGATTCTTTGAAAGTCATCACATGACAGTGCCTAAAATAGCACGACTAGGCGTGCTCGCTAGTTTTTATTTATATATTTAACAAAAAGGTTTTTGTTTTGGTGTCGAGCCCCAGTTGTGGCCGTCAGTTAACGTACTTGTACAAATTATTTGGTGAAGACAATATGCTATTGAATTTCTATGAGTAATCACCATCCTGAAGTTCCTAGCTCGTTGGTTCATCTCTCACACATTCAAAATTTATATATATATTTATATATGTGCTTCAATTATATTTCATTGTTAGTTAGGCTCTCAAAATGTATTTGTAAACCACCTTGCTTTGAACATTGAAGTCACAACTCAGTGTAGCTGAGATAGTGTTTCATTAGCCTCTTTGAAATATTAATTAGTTTTATCCGCCATAGTTTTAAAATTAGATTCAACTTCTAATTCTCGTCTCTACCAAACTTCTGTTGAGCAGTCAGTCGGAGAAGCTTTATGTACGGTGTCACAGGACTCAATTTGAATATGTCTGTTGATTGTAGACAGTGGTAAGTGTTGTCTCTTCCTCCTGAAGGTAGTCATCGATGTACTGGTGCCACCTTTTCCGATGTCTCCCTGTAGGTCTTAGAGCATCTTCTGTGCACCTCATCGCCTCTCGTGACATATGATCAGTTTCCCTTCTCATAATGTGGCCATACCATCTGAGCTGCATCGATTAGTTTTGTCTGATATGATCGGGATTTTCAGATCACTGCAGAGATCAACATTTCGTTTCTTATCCTTACGAGTTACACCATGTATAAGACGCGCCACGCGCATGTCCGCTGCTGTTATTCTTGACATGTTTCTCTCAGTAATATTTCATGTTTCTGCACCATACATATCATACATACCATACTGATCCCCCGTGTGATTTCTATGCCTATCAGACCCTTCTCCCCACGGTACTCCCAAGATATTTGGAAGTTGTTACATGGTTTAACGCAACAGCAGATATTACTATCCTGCAGTTGATAGGTGAGCGACTTAACACTAGCACTTCAGTCGTTTTCTTGAGTTTTAGCCCGTATTTGGAGGTGTTATCCCATTTCGTATGTTAGCCTGTAGTTCTTCGCTTTGGACTAGTTGCGGGATGTCATCTGCATAAACTAATATGTTAATATTTGATGGTTTTTTGGTACCTCTTTGATTGCCATATCAAGATTGAGTCTGAAAAGTGGTGGCCAGTGAACACTCTTCAGCCTGACGCCTGATGTTGGTTAGTAAATCTGTGCCTGAATCATTCCCATTCTTTGCTGATTTTAGTCCTTCGTCATCTTCTATTTCTTCTTTGGCATTTCAACCTTATTCACCTGCAATTTCGGAGACGTACCAGTCGGTTCGTTCATACTGTGATTATACGTGTCCACTGGGGTTGGGTAGATTGCAGTAATATCGCACCCAAGTAGAGTCTATGTCACGATGAACAGTTAGTAATTCATTGTCTAGCTCCTTTATGTTGTTTACTTTTTCGGTTTTTCCCTATCTAAATGCCTTTGCTAAGTGGTATATGGGCTTTTTATTTCCCTGGAGATCATTCTCGATTATTCTCGGATTTTTCGAAAAACTTTCTTTGACTCTGCTCGACTCGCATTTCTCTCTTGTTTTTGTGTTTCACTTTGAGTCTTACTTTCAATGGTTGAATTGTGGTTTTCTAAATGAAAAGATGGTGGTCCGCATCCATAGATTCTGATGGTATTGCCTTTACATCGTTTACAGATGTGTGATTTGTTATAAACATCTATCATGGTTCTACGTGTACAAGGTTTTTGTTCATTGATTTAACCATGTCTTGGTGTTCAAAATACGTGTTCATAACCTTTATGTTGTTTTTGCTGCAGAAATCTAGCAAGTGAGGGCCTTCTTCACTTTGATCACCGACTCCAAAATGCCCTATGCACCGTTCATACCCTTCCCTGTTAGTGCCTATATGTGCATTCAGGTCTCCCATGACTATGATCTCATCATCAGCATTACTCACGTCCTGTTGCAGAGCGTAAATTTGTATAATTGCTGGGTTTTTTGCACCTGTTTTGATGCATATTTTAGTGTTCTGTTAGAGACTTAGACTATGTTTTTGATGTATTTTCCAAGCTGTTTACTCACAACAATTTCTACAGCGTGTCTCCCTGAAGACTCACCACTTTCCACAAAGATGTAATTATCATGTAATGTTGGTCGTCGATTTTGTTTTTCCCAGCTCTCTAATAGGCCAATTAGTTGTAAGTTCCTTCTTTGTATCAGTGTAATAAGTTGGGTTGTGTGGAGTCAATTGCAAATTCCCAATCATAATTTACATAAACTGACGTTATCTGTAATAATGAATAACAAATGTTCTTTTTTACTTTTTATTACCTTTGTAGGTTTTTAACAGCAGGAGTGTGAAAATCATTTTGTGATGGAGATCAGTTCCGAAAATGCTGTTGATAGTGCACTAAAAGAAATGGTTCAAGCGATTGAACGTCTTCATAGCAGTGCAGTGGCATCTGTTCAGAGAGACATAGCAACCCTTAAGACTGAACTAAAAGAGCTCAAAGAGGAGAAAAACTTGCTCATTAGCCAATATGATGTACACAAGGACGACCAATTGGCTCTTGATGGAGAGCTATCAACCAAACTTAACCAAAAGTCACTGTTGTATCAATTACTACATACAATGACAAGGGCGCTTAGTAAGCCTCCAGAATCCACAACAAGGACAGATTGCAACCTTGATAATAGCTGGATGTCGGATGTTAATGTAAATATTAATGAGTATACAACATCTGGATTTCTAGATGACTCTAGGGACAATAGTTCTACACCGGTCAATTTGACTCATTCGAGAAGGATTTCACAGTCCCACAGTCTTCTAGATTTTGAGTTAAGTGCGATGGAAGAACAAAATGACGCAAGTCAAAGAGAGGTACATCTGACAGGACATAGTAAAAACGTAACTAATGCATCGTTTTCAGATCGCCGCTCTAATACTTTGCAACAATCAAAAGGAAATTTGGATGTATCTCCGATGTCACATTTACTTAATCTCATATCAAGTACTCATCAGTTAACAGTTAAGCCCTTGAGAACAGAGTTATACAGTTTAAAACAAAAAGCTGATCAATTACGAAGTGAAATTAGTAGCGTGAAGCTGAAAATACAGTGGTTACAATCGGGTAAGCAAAACACAATGAAAAGACTTGAACTTGAGAATACGTATCACAAACAAATGAAGGACCTTTTCCAAACTTTGTCACAACGGGTGTCTACAAGCGCTTTTCCAAAAGTGCATTTGGAAGAGGATGTTGGTCTCCATGGCCCTTGCACAGTCTTTGAAAAGCCTGTCAGCTTAGATACCCAAACATGTGCAGAGTTTCCCAGCATGGTCAAACCTTGGCTGTCGACAGAGAAAAATGATACCAATACGATGGACTTGACAGGAGATACAGATAATGTGGTTATTGAACTTCAACAAAAGGATCCATATTTTGACGGTTATTCTTCGTTTAAAACGATCTCCAGTAGAAAGGAAGAGACACAATATACAACTCAGGAAGGGTGTGATACAACAACTAAAATTTCAATAACTGAGAAGATATCGAGTTCGGTTGCGCAGCCAGATACAAAAGGTATGCAACCATTAAAGCGGTTAAGTGATGCCACAACTACACAGGTACGCCAGCAAACAAACAACCACTGTGGTATATGTGGGCAGCATTTTCCCGACGTTGTCATGTTGTCTAAACACAAATGCTGCCAACGTTCAGTTGAGAACATTTGTCGTCATTGTAAGCGGCCATTCAGTAGTTCAACAGCGTTGAAAATTCATATGCGATGTCATACAGGAGAGCGCCCTTATTTGTGTCAGGAATGCGGGAAGACATTTGCGCAGGCTATAAGTTTACGCATTCATTTGCGAAAACACACAGGCGAAAGACCACACAAATGTTTTGAATGCGGTAGAGAATTTCATGATCCTTGTTATTTTAAGAAACACCAGCGGAAACATCTGGAAAATAAACTGAAGAAGTGAAGAGGAATTTTAACAGGACTTGCGCATCGGAGTACAGGATGTGCACATCACTCGCGATTATTATGTTCGTTGGCTAGTACCTTACTCTTAGTACCTACGTATGGCGCATTAGCTCTATTTCTGAATGAACGTTTTATAAATTTATGCTACGTATAAACCACATGGTCTGGTAGGATTGATTAAACTTGATCACTGCTCTCAGAATTCTCGTACATCAGTTGTATTTTTGTACACACTCTCAGGTGTAGTCAGACTACTTAAAACACGGATAAGCCTGGACCGTGCCTGTTTAGAAATTTTGTGCCCCACCTTCAAACGTCGTTTTTTTATTATGCCAGTTCCACGTTTTGTGCTAAATTTCATATCCGGTTCTTCTGCAACATGGGTTGAAGCCGTTTAACGCAGAGGCTTATATTTTATTGGATTTCTTTTTCATACTTATAATTGGTTTATAATTATTGGCATCATTCCTCCCAATTCTATTCCCGAGAGCATTGATAAACTCGGCAGCCTGTGACTTAAAATGAACAATAGATTGAATGCAATACCTCCAGGGGTGCTGTGGCCATTTTACACTGTACTGTTAAGGATGGGTATTACCTTTATTCGGTTTGACAACCAGTAGGGTACAATGTAATTAACCTCTAAACCCTTTACTTTCTCTGATTAGAAACACCATCATTTTATGCCGGTGTAAAATTCGGGTAATTTTGGAAAAGCCATAAAATCGTTAAAAACTTAACAATACGCTCATACACGAATACAGGGTTCTGTTTTGTTTGTAGTAATCTTACCAAATTTTACACGATAACCCTCCCGTTTGGAGGTCTTGGTTCATGGACCCCGCTGTGAAAGTACAACAACGAATTCTTACAATGACAGGTAATACCCCAAATGGAGTTCTAGCCTATCCTTTTGTTTTTACCGACTTCATACTTGCTTTTTTTGAACTTGACCAGCTGATGGTAGCCCAACGGTTGCTCAGTTTAAAGCCCACTTCACAGTTGGCCGTAACATTTTTGTAGAAACGTGTATAGAAGAATGTTACATATGGATGGGATTTTTTGTTAAGATAGGAAAATCAGTATCACATTTACATAGTTAGTTGAATGCAATACAGAAACTTTTGTTAACTAGAAAACGGAATTATGACTCAGAAATATTGTAATACATTCCTAATACACAGTATTTTATGTAAAAAAATTCCTTTCTACTGTACAGTTAATGAACTATATTCCTAAAGCTTCGAATGTTGGTCAAGGGCATTTTGGAAAAAGAAGAATTGAAGAGAAAACTAAGCAGATTAGGAAATTCTGCAAGCACTACAAAAAGCGTGGGTTTGGTGGTGCTTAGGTTATAGATTAGATTTAAAGTATTCTTACATAGAATTCAAAATAGTTTTGTCCGATATAATTGTTTTTATGCATTCATAGATTCCCAAAATACAAATAATACTGAAATAGAAAAAACAGTACGAAATTACCAATCTTTTACAGTTGGATTTTTTTATATGGATTGGTTCGAGAGCTTTTTTCACATTCCGTGAGTGAAATAGTTACGGTAAGGCACGTGTATATTCCCTTTTTACCGCCCATATCGGTATTCGGAAAGGAGCAGAAGTGTGAAATGGTGTTGCTAATTTACACGGAGTTTGTATAATATTGATATATGGCCAGGAGATGCAAAGTGCTTCGTAGAAGTAAAGAAAAACAAAATTCTAAAGCCCCAACCACGATTATGTGAATGATATATCCAAAGATTATTATTCAACACTACCTCTTGGTGTTTAACCACGTTTTATTCTTTTTTTGTTGCAGATCTATCTTTAGTTTATCAAACACAGGGCATCGCATAATTGATTCTCTTTAGATTTCCCTTTATTTGCCGTATGATTTTTGTGAGTGTGTAACAGGAACCCTTTTGTAAATTCAGACTGCTTGGCAATGGTCACTCTTACCTTATAAAATGGGTTGAATCAGAAGAAAGAATTTACCCATATTATTACCTGAAATGGCAATGGTATTTTGTAACCCGAGCAATTCACAACCGGCGCATATTTCTCAAATTTTGGTACCGAAGTAGAATTTAGGACCAATGGAAAATGTATTACGCGTCTGTTTACAGCTGTTGATGTGCTTTGAGCAAAAATGATTTGAACAGTTGGGCAGAAGGTAAAGTAAAACATTGTAAGTGCTGTTTGCAAGTTGCAAATGTTTTTCGAAAACAATTAAGGTTAACGAATAAATTGCACGTTAGTTATCTTGAGCTTTGGAAGTTTAAAGGTACCTTCAGGCAGATTTAGTTATTTACAATAAAAATCTCTTTACTGTACTATTCAATACAAATGTAGACGTACCTATTTTATGAGTCTAATAAGCCGGCTGGTAAGCTCGACTACAAGCAAAGTCGTGAGTTTTGCATGAGACTGTATTGTATTTGATTAGCTTTTAATATGAAGACATTGGTAAATCAGTTTCATATTAAAAGTTTAAAGTTTTCTATGATAAGTTCAATATCACTATACAAAACTGATATACTTTAACTCTACTGAGTGTGACATTTGTTTGCATATCTTTATGATAATTTTATTGACAGCGAAAACACAAAAACGATACCGATGACTTAACCGAAAAATACATTGGGTTTTTTTTTCGTTATCTTCATTTTTCCTGTTACTCGTAAGTAATTACTGAGCTCTTTCTGACCAGTTTAAATTTTTGCCTAACTTTTCTGTCAGGTGATTCTCTTTTATTATATGCATAGACACATTGGTTAGCATGAACGAGATAACTGGCCAATTCGTGTAACAGGGTATAACGAAAGTTTGAACTTCATTGCCGTTTTCTTCAAAGCTGATCCTGGGACAAGTATCAACCCGTCACCTTTACTCTGTGGACTTTTTTCAGCTCGTGCTCCATAATGTATTGGTCTGACAAAACCTACAAACAGGGAGAAATGTCAGATGGTTGAAAATTTATTATATCTATTTTTGAGACTAATATATAGGATAACTTTGGAAATTGCACATTGTCGATGAACGAAATCGTTGCTTAATATATCACTCTGTTTCCAAAAAAATCATTCTGCTCTGGGTTTATGTACAAAAAAGCAGACCCTGTGCTTTAGACGACATACTTGTGAATCTATACTAGTGACAATTAAAAGGGTGGGAGTGCAGTGGAGAGAGATTGTTGTAATTGTCCTTGATCATATCACGGATAAAATGGGAACGCGTATTCGAGGTAGTGACGAAACCTTTTTCCACTAAGGTGGGTAGAATTTTACTCGCGGTTTAGTTACGTGTCTGTCAGATGATCACTTAGAATCGATTTACCTTGAGGTCTAATAATTACAAACAAATACGTTTGTATTCAGAATTCGTGCTCAAATCTTCGGTTTTGGAGCTTAACACGCACCATTGGTCAATATTATTAAAGTCATGAGCATATGAAACGTTGTTTCCCAAAATCGTGAATAACACTTTGGTCGGGAAATTTATTAAGAACTCCGACTTTTGTAATGTCTGTAACAGACTGATAGAAAGACAGGTTCTGATATAAGCTCTTTCTGTTTTACCCATTTTTGCGACCAAAACAGCTGAATAATGAATTCGCTGTTACCGCTCGGTTGTATTATTTTTATTTCAGGATCAAAATGAAGATAGACTTTTATGCCATATCCAGGATGAGTTCATACATTAATCTTAGATTTGGTTCAATAAATTGCATTGGAGTCGAGTATCATACCAAAATGTTTTGTGTTCTAATTTCATGAGTTCTTCATTTACTAGCAACAAAACTGAATTGTCTGGCTTTGTTAACAGAAGACTCTGAAAGTTCTTTCAATCTTGGAAGTGTTAAATTCCATTTTGCATTGCTTTTCTCATAAATAAACTGTTTTTGAATTTGTTTTAGAAACGCTGGAATTTCCAGTTAATTTTAAGGGAAGCATACAGCTACCACTTGCAAAAATTTAGATAAGTTGGGAAATTCATAATTCGGTGATGTGGAGGTACCTAGATAGGCCAACCGATTTCTTGAAAACATATTTTATTAACAAAATTCTTGTGCACTTGAAGCAATACGCATTACAATTTAACCACCACCTTTAAATTAACACAAATGCACTGGGAGGCTGACATACGACACCCTAAATCATAATAGTTGTAATTCATTCCCAGTAAAATGCCTCTGGTAGACGTGGGGCTTAGCTTTCGAAGTGATTTAGCTGGAGGATTACCTAACAGGTTTGTTTTAAGGGGGAGCAACAATGATTTCTTGCAAAACAAATAAATCAGACTTGCAATCAATAGGTAAAGATTTGAAGGAGAATTAGTAAAATAAACCCAGCACTGAGAAATACATTTGAGCTAAAACCGGAAAGGGGAAAATAGTATTACAAAGAAGAAGCACTAAAATAAAGTTTAGTAAAATTACTGATAATAGTTTCAAAATAGAAGTTTAAAATTTTTTGTTTTCAAGTTCGAAAACTTTGGGCATTCTTGAAAAGCCTTCTCTGCCGTCACAAAACAGTTCGGTAGGAAATGTATCTTTTGAGACTGCATTATTTGTAGTGTCCCAAATGATTTCTCGTTTTGTACCGCAGGTGGTTTTCCAATATACTTACACCCGCAATACCCATTTCATCTCAACTGTCTAAACCCATTAGTGAGACGTATTTTAGCCAATTCCATGGTGAAGTTTTTTTGGCTGAAAGTAACTCGGTATAACTGCAGTCACCTTTATAACCCTTGCCTTTCCCAATAAGTTAATTTTGTATGACCCTTGAAAAAAAAGGTGTACTTGTTTCTGTTAGAATAATTTGTTTCTCCCAAGCCTTGACTGAACTTCTTGACCCTTTGCCTTGTATATATGTACTCGCTGCTACTTATGAAGTGGGAAGAACTGAAATAATAGTGCTTTACATTTGTGATATTCACGTACCTGTAATTATATGTACGGTCGTAAACAATATGGTTATATCATTAACTATTCGATTATAAAGGGTGTAGAGTTATTAAATAAAGAGAGGTCATTTCTTTTCAATTTAAGTGAAACATTGAGTCACCACATCAGTCATAGCAGATCACTTGAATATTTTTAATTCGAAGGTTTAACTCGTTTCTTGTCTAACCTTTCTTTTCTTTGTCTTTTCGGGATTTTTTAATACGCTTTTGCCATTTTTTATATCATTACTTCACTCAGACCAGAGCCTTGTTATTCTTAAGAATTCTGTAAAAATGACTTTCAAATATTCCTAAGTGATTCTTGGTTTTTCCTGGGAAAACCAGCACCAATAGTTCTTAGATAAGTGATCCTCAAGTTAAAAATTCAAGTATGAGGCTTAAATTGTTCCTAATTTTGTTATAATTTTTTTTATTGCAGAGTCGACGTGCGAAGCAAATTGACAAACAAAAAGCCATTATTATTATCTAATCCAGAGAATATCAATTAATTCTGTATATCAATACCAAAAAATGTCGCTCAACAATGAAAAACCACCCTTTTTAATGCAAAACATAGGGCAAAAATGGGAAACATAAAGACACAACAATATGTTGATCGCAATAACCACTGTGGAATAAACAAAACTATACACACTTCGACTATTTCAATGTCGCCATATCCGATATAATCCTCAGAGTAGTCAGTAAAACTGATGTAATACTTTTGGACATGGTCACTCCAGTACCTAATTTTACCAGTGTGTCACCCATTCTCATCATACATTACTTTTATTTGGCGTCCACAATAAGGCGCATTCGTCACACGGTCGCCCAAGTAATCTTCCCACTCCTCATCATTATCAGTGGACTCGCTACTTCCATAGGCATTCTCTTTTTTTTTCGACGATGTTATTATCAACATCTCTCCCAGTATCCTGAAGCTGCGTCGGAGAAGCTCCAGGTGGAGGGGCGTAATCGATGGATGGAGGGACTTTCTACAATGGAAGGTCCTCTCGAGTTGAACTTGTCATCTTCATATCTATTTGCTGTCATAAAGCATCTCATTTTCTCCAAACACCTTCCTCTGAAATGATCGTACTCGGGCCAACATAACAGGCTTAACCAACCCAGTGGCCAACGGGAATTCGCCATTTTTATGCTCTAAGCTTGCTTTCATTGCCGTAACAATTTACCCAATTCCCCTCCTTGTCTAGTCAATCTCGCTGTGCTTGCCCGTTTAAAACTTTTGATCATCTGAGTGGAGCCTGCAACAACAGCTTGCCTCAGGTCTCTTGCATTTTTAAGACCGAACCGCGCTACACCATTCAACTATGCTGTTACAGACTTAAAACTGTTTGAATCCTGGCTAATTAAATTATCCAAGAAGAGAACAGAGTTATCAGGACCTTCTAATGATTTAGCGACTGTTCCTTTAAGCCCTTTGAGAGACATTTCTGTATCAGCTCAAATCTTAGTTTGCCAATATTAACTTCTTAATGCCACTCGTTCTTCTCTCCCAGTCTTATCTTACCCTGGTCGTGAAAAATGATAGCAATCTGAGGTTGCTCTCTTTCGGCACTTCTCATTATTTGGAACGTGCACTGTCTTTTCTCAATACCTGAGCCGGCCTAAGAGATCCATATTTTTTCCGTGTACTTATCTTCAATCTGCTCTACGTGCGATTCAAATAGACCACAAATGGGAGTGGTGACTGATCAACGTAAAATAATTGGTCAGGTAAAAATATTCCCAACTTAGCAACGTAAGTATCCTTACATCCAGTCCTAATCAAACATTTGCTAGTTAACTCGTGCCACTTGCGCAGATCTTCACGAAAAAGTTCCTTCGACTGGTTTCTATTGTGTTGTGGACATCGCATACGAATACCGAACCAACGCAAAAAATGATACGATTACATGTTCTTTCACGGTTGCATTTTCATCTAGTTGCTCCAGGTATGTACTGCGTGTAATAATAATAATAATAATAATAATAATAATAATAATAATAATAATAATAACAATGGTCATTGGTTCACATCATTCAAAAAAATAAGTTCGTTTAAAACGTATCTACTGGCTAGATGAATCCAGAAATCATAAAGTGTTTGTTAAGAGTATTTAGGCAACTAGCCTGAAGCAATATACTGAAATTGCACCTCTTTTCCGGAGATATTTCAGGTTAGTCTTGGATTAGGTTGGAGATACTATTCCACAACCACTGCTGGGATGTTTCTAATTTTTTCAGTCTTCTTCTCTATGCTTTACCTTTTTTCATATATTTTGAAAATGGAACGCCCATCAATTAATTTATTGTACAATATCCATTCACATTTTATGCACAACCTAACATTGAATTTTATGAAATCTCCAAATGATTCAGAAGTAAAAACCACGGCTTGCCAAGAAAATGATATATTAATAGTCACTGGTATTTATTCCGTGCATGTTTTAGCAATTTTCATGATATGGCCAAGCAAATATTGACTATTATTTCAAACCATAACTGGAGAACTACAAAACAACCTATTGGGAATGTGCAAGACGACTTCCGCTGGACAGTGTGATAATTGTATTTCAAAAGAGGGTCGTAAACAGTATCGAGCTATACTATTAATTTCACCCCAACACTTCATTTCATGAGGATGATTCGTCTGTAGTAGATAACGCAGAGAAAGAAACCGTGAGTGTTTAGGAAGTAGTCGAGTCTGGCATTTTAGGAATCATGTGGAAAGGAGTAACAAATGTTGTATACGCAATGGCTTTAACTTGTGATTGCCTTAAACCCAAAATGAAACATGTTCTCACGTCAGCATTATATGGTCCTCTTGTTCCTCAAAGAAGTAAAGGAGGGAGCTAAATTCTGCTTCCTATTCAGGAAGGATAAAATAGAATTCTTTCCAAGGTTAGGTCAAACTAATAATTTTAATTAATTTTCACCAACCATTCTAACCATTCTAATGGTTGGTGAAAATATAAAAATTTGGGTTCAATTTCCAGATTCTGGGTATCTCCGTGGATGGTACCAATCGTATCATTTATCCGATAATAAGCAGGCAGAACTAAGTCATATCTCCCAAGGTAACGCATTAAGCACGCCGCTACTTACAAACGCAGTTGATAACTTTGAGGATGAGAACTAAAAGCTCCCAACAGGACAAAACATATGAAAACATCACCAATTTTAATAGGTTTCAGAAACTACTGACACAATGTCTTTAATTACAGGAATTGTTTTTTAATTGTGGACTTACCTCTTTGTTGGAAAAACCTTGCAACATGAACAGGCTTGTTTTCCTTTAAGTGCTTTATTTAAAACTGAATCAAGGAAGATATGTTGTGCCACGTCTTAAAAAATCTATGCATTTTGTAATACCTGGTACCTTTTGTACTGAAGATTTGCTTCGTTTTACAATAGAAAAGTGCTTCCCGCAGTGTAATAAATTGTTGCCTCGCTTTGTAATAAGTTCATTTTTCGTAGAAGACTTGTTTTTTCACAACTTAAGTTGGATGTAGGGTGCATTGAGTAAAAGAGTTTTAATGTGATATTAATGTTGACTACACTAATTGATGACGGGATCGCTTGGTTCATTTTTGTTACTGCAATTCGGGACTTTATAACTCGAGATTGGGTGGGTCTATTCAAGCAAACGAAATACCTGATACCCTTGGAGTGACAACTACAAGCTGCCGTTGAAAAACAGCCGTGCTCTTTGAAATAATTCCAGTACGAAATATGGACCAACTGATGATGTCATCAATTGACGTGGTCAATGTCAGTATCGTGTCACAACTATTTTATTCAATCCACCAAAGATCTAACTTAAGTAACGAAAAAGAAGTCTTTTACGGATAATGAGCTTATTATAAAGCGTGGCAACGTTTTATTACAAATCGTGGCAGGTTTTTGTCACAAAATGAGCTGTTTTTGTTACAACACGTAGCAGGTACTAGAACATGCACCGATTATTACAAAATGTGCCACAACAGATACGCCGAAGTAAAAGTACCAGAAATGTTTTTAAAGGTTATTCATATGTTATAATTCTTTATTGTCGGCATTAAAATCTTCACACAATGACCTATTAGTTGTAAAATTGTAGTATAAAATTATGACTGAAATGATTGCTGCCGAGTAGTAATGACCTACCTGGCAAATATGCAATTAAAATTTTGAAACATTAAAGTAATTTCCTTTTATCACATAATTTATATAATGGTAAAGTTTTGTTGTTTGAAGTGATTATTCTGATTGTTGTTTGTGTTTACATTTAATTTGAAGTTTTGTTAAGCTTATAAAATTGCATATAAAATTATGATTTTATCCAAATTTATTTCTGATGCTACTGTACTTTTTAAAAATACGTGCTTATTCATATTGGGAAAAATACTTTACCCCAATTTTGATCTATATACCATACATGCCCATCGATCACTCTTCGACAGGACACTACTATCTTCTTAATTGATCGTGACATTTGCTTTATCTTTGTTTGTCCTGACCTCTTTCACTTTAAGTCAGACTTACAATGCCCGAGATTACCAAGTAGATATTTCTCAATGCTTGCAACCAAACTCAAGTTATCGGCATTAAGAATCTTAAAACTGAGCGAAACCCAAAACTCTCTGAATCGTGACTTCAGACAAATGATAAAAAACAACAGACTAAGGAATGAGCCCTGGTAACAACCATTGTTTTTCAAATTTTATGTTGATAGGTAAAAAAAATATGATTACACTAAACTGTACTGGTTGTATTATTCTTATTAATAAATCAAATTAGTTGTGAAACAATCTCTACGCAGGATTCTTAGCGAACATTTTCATAAACCGTTAGTACACAACATATGTATACCTGGATACTGGTTCAGATACTTTACAAGTACGCAGAAGATTTTTTAAATACAACCTTGCAGATTGCTTAAAAGAAGGAAAAGTGCCAGAATGGATGACAAAAGTGAAGGCAGTGTTGATACAGAAGGATCCACCTAAAGGAGATGATCTCAGCAGTTAAAGACAGATTACTTGGTTGGAATTCGCTTGGAAAATCTTCACTGGAGAAGAAGCATACACTTTTCTCGAACAAAAATCTTTACTAACAGAGGAACAAAAGAGCTGCAGAAAAGCACCCCGAGAAACTGGAGATATGCTATGCATTGACAGAATGTTACTGCAGCAGGTCAAGAGGAGAAGTAAGAATATAGCAATGCCATCAATCGATTATCGAAAGGCGTACAATTTAGTTACCCTCTCATGGATTTTAGGATGTTTAGAAAGTCTGAAAACATAAAAAGAAATTGTGAATCAAAACATAAAATCTTGGAAAGTTGAATTGAGTTGTGGAAATGACGTTCTTGGTGAAGTGAAGATTGAGAGGAACATATTCAAGAAGATTCATTGTCACCTCTATTGTCTGCAATGACATTCATCCCACTAAGTCATATATTAAGAAAAGCAAGTCCAGAATACGAATTTGCTAATTGTAAAGAAAGATAAACTATTTCTGGATGACTTAAAGTTGTATAGCAAAACGAAGAAAACACTTGATTCTTTGACCCAAACAGTGTGTATCTTCAGCAACGATATCCAAATGGAATTTGGTATTGAAAAGTGCGTCATATTAGTATTGAAAAGACAAAAGGTACCAGAAGGATGAGATCATGGGAAGAGAATGAAGACTATAAATATCTCGACAAAATTCAGGCAGATCAGATCGAACAAAAGGAAATGAAAATCAAGCTTGGGAGTAAGTACAAGCGAAGAGTCAGGAATCTTCTAGAGACAAAGCTAAATGGTCAATATGTTATTTATGCGATAAACACCTGGGCAATACAATACCTTTGCTGAGATATTCTGCAGCATTTTAGGACGGATGAAGGAAAAAATACATCAATTAGGAAAACAAGAAAGCTATTGACAACGCATGGAAAACTACACCCCAAAAATAATGTGGACAGACTAAATATTCCATGCAAATAAGGTGGAAGAGGATTGGTGAAGGTGGAAGTTGTAGACCTAGCAGTTATTGGAATTGAAAGATATGTATGCAACATTGACGAAAGGTTAGTAAAAGCAGCTAGATTGTTAAATGAATATAAAGGAAAAAGTGAAGTTGAGCATAAGTTGCGGCAAAATTATAAAAGGCATCAGCCTTGAAATGAAAAGACCCTACATGGGCAGTTTTTAAGACAGAGAAAATAAAGCAGGCAAGGATGGATGGAAATGGCTTACAAATTTGGGAATTAAAAGAGGAACGGAATCAATGAAAATGGCTCCACAAGAACAAGCAATACGCATCAATGTCATCAAAGCAAAGGTGGACAAAACACAAGAAAATAAATGCAGAATGTGTGGTCAGGTAGATGAGACGGTGACCTATATTGCTAGTGAATGCAGTAAGTTGGCTGAAAGAGTACAAACATGGACTTGATTGGATTGGAAAACAAATCCATTGGAAAGTGTGTCGTGAAAATGGGATCGAAGTAAAACCAACGTGGTACGAACATTAAGCAGAACCAGTACAAGAAAATGCGAGATGTCAGGTATTGTGGGATTTCAACATTCAGACTGATCACGTGGTTGACGCTGGGCTTTCTGATATGATTGTGATAGACAAAGAAGCAAAATTCACTAAACTAATAGACTTTGCTATTCCTTATGATGCGAGAGTAGAAAAGATTGAGAAATATCAAGAGCTTCCGAAAGAGAGATAAAGACGTTATGGGGCATGAGGGTGACAGTCATCCCAGTAGTCATAGGAGCCCTTCAAACAACAGCAAAGAAACTAAAGAAGAGATTGGAGGGCATAGGAATAGAGACAAGGGTTGCTGAGCTGCAGAAAACTGTCAAGTTGCGAGATATGAGTAATTTTGTCGATGCCAACCCCCGAAAACACATTAACACTGCCATTTAGTGAGCAAAAATGTATAAAAATAATAATTAATAACAATAGGGCTGGTTAGGTTTTGAGGTATAAACTAATATAACAGCCTTGAAAAGACCAGGTGTAAGTGCAAAAAAGGAAAAGCAGATTAACTTTTAGAAGGAAGACATATCAAAATGGAAGGCAGAATCCTGAATAACTTTGTTGGTAGTATTTACTGATACAACTTTTATCATCATCAGGAATAGATAGCCCGATTTCGAGCAGCCATGGCCATCTTCACCATACACATTTTATCCTCCTCAGGTGCCATGTCCTTCCAGAACGTCGGCAGTCATGCTTCTCTGCAGAGACCTGTCCTTTGCTATCTTCAGCATCTTTGTTCCCCTTTTTCCGGTCCACGTTGATATGCTTTTGATGAACGTTAGCCGTCTACGTCGTCTGCCACTTCTTCCACATATCCTGCCTGTAACAGCCAAGTCCTTCAGTCATTCCTTTCTAATCACATTTTCTAGGAAGGAAACCTGCCTTCTCCTGATAGTGGTTAGAATCTTTATGCTGTAACCTGCTTGACTCAAAACTTTGTCGTTGGTTATGTGGTCAGTCCAAGACACTCACAACATTCTTCGTAAAATCCACATTTCAGCACCATTTATCCGACTTTTCATTTCTTGGTTTACTTTCCAGCTTTCATATCCATATGTCCACACAGGAAATATGTAGCAGTTGAGTACCTTCACGTTTGTGTCCATTGAGATAGTTCGACTCTTCAGAATACCAGACATATGTTCAAAAGCCTTCTTTGCAATTGCTATCCTCCTCTATAGTTCAACGCCGCTTCTACCATCCGAGCTTAACATACTTCCAAAGAGTTGAATCTGTTCACCAGCTGTATCTGCTTAGCGTCGACTATCAAGTCACATGTAACCTTTTCTTTCTCTTTGCTGTTATGCAGAACGTTTTTCTCTGATTGATACTCAATCCTGGAGCTTTCTTCACACACAATATTAAGGATTTCTTGAAACTTTTCTGCTGAGTCTGGGATAAGTGTGGTGTCATCTGCATATAAGATGTTGTTTACATCGTGTCCTCCTACGACAAAACTTCTCTTTCTCATCAATGCTTCTCGTGGTATGCTCACTATATAAATTGAATAGATTTGGTGATAGAACACAACCTTGTCATACTTCACTTTATCAAAAGATTTGCTGTAGTCAGTGAAACAGAAATAAAGGCCTTGCTGCATCTCAATGGCTCTTTCGGACAGCATTCGCATGATGAAAATTGCGTTCTTTGTACCAGAGTCTTTGACAAAACCAAATTGTTGTTTACTGATTTCGGGACGCATTGCCTTCTGTGCTCTTCCCATCAACACACGCATCAGGATTTTGATGATGTGGCTCATGTGGATAATTGTGCGATAGAATTCACATTTTCCTTGTTTCTTGGGTAAGGCGTTGAAAATTGATTTTGTTAGATCTGGTGGAATCTCCCTGCTATCGTAAATGTCGTTGACCAGTTCAGTTATTTTGTCAATGTCAAAGCCATCGAGCGCTTCAATCATTTCGATGCAAATGTTATCTTGGCCTACTGCTTTATTTCTTTTCATCTTATTCATAGCTACTGAGACCTCATGTTTCAAAATCTTCGGTCCTTCCATAGGTTTCTTTATTTCAGGTTTTGCTCCTCTATCATCCTTGAACAACTCATTGATATTATCTGCCTGTCGTTCAGCAACTTCATTCTGTTCAATCAACATCGATACACCTCTTGCATTAATGCAACCATTGGAAGTGCATGATTTCTTACCAAGTTATTGATTTTCTTGTGTATCGACAAAGGGTTGGGTATTCCATCTTTCTCAATTTCAGTGCACCTATCATTGCTCCATTCTTCCTTTGCTTCTCTGCACTAACGTCTGATACTTCGATCCAGCTCGCGATATTGATCGGAGTGTTTTTGCCTTTCTTTCAACAGTAGTAAAATTTCAGGTTTCATCCACTCTTTCTTTCGTTCTCTTACCTTTAATGGTATGATGTTCTTACTTGTCTCAACGAGGGCCTCCTTCAGAACTTCCCATTTGTTGGCCTCTTCGTTCTCAAGGACATCGAAGCGATTTTGCACTTCCACTGCATATCGAGCTTTCAACTCTACATTTTCTCTCAAGAGATTCCATTGAAACTTTGTGTTTGGCATAGCGTGTTTCACTTTGCGAAGCCGGATTTTGCTACACACTACTGGATTATGGCCGTTGCCGCAGTCAGCTCCAGGATATGCCTTAGCATTTTGGACTGCATTATGGAATAGACTCTTGATTGTAACGCGGTCGATCTGATTGCGAGTTCTATCCCCCAGACCCATCCACGTCCATAAGGGACGATTGTAATTTTTGAACCACGTTTTTATGATAAATTGCCTGTTGGCCTCACATAATCCAACCTACTGTCCAGCTCTTTCGTTGATTTCCCCAAGTTCGTAAGGTCCCGCAGCTTGTCCAATTGCTCTGTCACCGACTTTCTTATTCAAATCCCTCCATAACTATGATATCTTGTGATTTTCACCGTCCTTTTGCTTCATCAAGTTGCTCATAAAACTGGTCAATATCCTCGTCACAACTGTTTGCTGTTGGAACATACACTTGGATTATGCTAATGTCAAATGGTTTGCCTTTTAATTTCACTAGTATCACTCTTTTTGATAGTTCCCAATATCCTAATAAGCATTTGTTCATTCCCTTGTCCTGAATTACTCCGACCTCTTTTTCATGTGCTTTGCCGCCTGAGTATCATTCTGTGGCCATCAATATCAAAACTTCCGGAATCAGGCCACCTTTTTTCGCATAATCCAAGCACGTTGATCTTGTCGGACGTGGATATCCCTGCAGAGCATGGTGTTGATTCCGCCAACTATACCATTTCCTGTCTTCGTGTGCTTGTGTGAGACGTGCACAAAATCACCAACAAGTTGTTAGGTACCCTAATCTCATTTAGTACGTCCGCCAGCTGAAGCGGTGGGGGTGTGGCTACTGCCATGCACAAACAGCTACTTGGAACCAGGCATGAGAGCTGGGTGTCTTCAAGGAGACCAGTGAGTCTATTCACCCATAGGTCAGCTGGTACTCCATCCAAACACCCCATACATCTCGACAACTTTTACAGGTGATAGGGTTACTAGGTGGCAATCATCAATGAAAGGTACATTTTATAAAAAAACAAACATAAGCTTATCCTTCATTCAGAAGTTACAATATAGATAAATCAAGCTTAGGCTATCTGGGTAGACGGTACTCGATGTTGTGAGGTGGAAATAACATGAAAAACATACATGCTCTATCTATTGGGGCAGTACATTTCAATTTAAGGTTAGCATTGAGAAATTTTTAGATAATCATATTGTTAACCTGAATTATAAGTATGTCCATTGAGGCATTTTTAGTCACTATAGAGGAAGTAATTGACATAATTTTTTTAATCACAATTTTCTTTGTTGGTGTTTTCACAATGTAGATACAGGAATTGGGTAAAAAAGTACAATTTAGTAGGCTAAAAAGGCTCTATCAAGATAATTATAAGGTATTGTTCAATTAGAAATGTGATGGTAGACCATTTCAGTTCCAAGAACTGCAACTACCTTGACACTTGGGGTGTGGTATAGAAATTACAGGTAATTTAAACTTTGGTAATCTTATGAAAGATAATGTTAGAACTTCAAATAAAAAATGCTATAGCAATACATTGGCAAAAAATAGATTTAAAAAAAACAAAAAAGAAAGTCCTTCCTGGGAGGGAACTGGACCCTGGTCTCCCATGTAACAGGCAGCAATACTCACCACTATACTACCGAGGACTTGTATGGTCAAGGAGATTACTTTATAGTAAATAAACTTTCTTAATTGCAAAAAAGAATATGGCCTCCAAGGTCAGCCTTTTCTATCTCAGATCCTCCCCCCCCAAAAAAGATGGACTCACACTCAAAAAATCAGCTTCCTGGTTCAGTAGTTTTCTGATAAATTTACTTCAAACAGACAGACAAACAGACTCACTTTTATTTTGAGGCATAAGTGGTAAAAGCTGTGTTTTCATTTCATAAAACGAAGCTGGGCTGGAAAGAGAAAGCTAAGTATTGCAAGTAAAAATTGTTTATCTTAAATGCAAGAACTAGCTATGCCATTAACCCATGGAAATAAGTCAAATCACCATTATCCTTTTATCCCTGGTGTCTAATGTTCCCAAACAAAGAAATGTTTGACTGCTAGCTCTGGAGCAATAACACATCTTCATATAGTAGAAAACATCTCTAATGTCAATCAACTTGACATTCCAAGACCTAGACAATTCCATGTCACAAAGAACAATAACCACATCCTTGGGCAAAGCATGGAGTTGTCCTGTTGTAGGGGCAGAATCCCCTAATCTAAAATATCCCACTAAACAAAATCCTCTCAGGCAATGTNAACGGACGTTAAACCGAATATGATGATGATGATGATGATGATGCAAGAACTAGCTATGCCATTAACCCATGGAAATAAGTCAAATCACCATTATCCTTTTATCCCTGGTGTCTAATGTTCCCAAACAAAGAAATGTTTGACTGCTAGCTCTGGAGCAATAACACATCTTCATATAGTAGAAAACATCTCTAATGTCAATCAACTTGACATTCCAAGACCTAGACAATTCCATGTCACAAAGAACAATAACCACATCCTTGGGCAAAGCATGGAGTTGTCCTGTTGTAGGGGCAGAATCCCCTAATCTAAAATATCCCACTAAACAAAATCCTCTCAGGCAATGTATTTGAGTAGGTATGATGAAGAGAACTTTTAGAGATTACTAAGGCAAGGGTTGGGGCTGAAATGTTACTGCTTATGAAAAACAAGACAGGAAACCCCCAGGGCAAAGGTGGATTTAAGCTACCATAACATATGTTGTAATACTTACAAGTCAAAATTACTAACTTGTATTATGCCCAGCAGCCCTGTTGAGCAAGCTGTTGTAATACAATGCACTCTACATCACCTAAGGCTATAACTTACTTAGATTGCTATAGCACTAGAATCATATGTTAATACAGGAGGCAAGTTTCTTGATGCTTGATGCACAAAAGCATACAAGTCAATACCTACCTATCTCAATCTATCCAAATGAAAAAAAGGTATTGCCAATACACATCACTCTTCAAAGATACATACCTGCTGATGATGAAATGAAGCTACATTCATAGCCAAAAATAGAAGAACTTACTCTTCAAAAAAAGTAATTTTCTTGTCAGAATAAAACCTGATCCAATATTTAGGACAAACAGATATTCCTTAAGCTGCTAAGAGACATGAATCATAGATAAGGGTACAATACAGAAATCAGGAATTGTGAATTTTCTTCTCAAAAACTTTATACATAAGTTAATGAAAAACAGAGGAAAAAACTGTATGCGTATGTTGCTGATAAACATTCACTGTTAATTAAATTATGAGTGTGGCAGGCTTTTTCACACTTACTCCTACAATCCTCATGATTACTGCAGTTCTATTCAAAAAATTAATCAAAATTCATTTAGTCAACAACCTCAACCAAATCAGTGATCTTGGTTGACAAAGCATAAACAAGGAATATTAGAGTTTAAAGATATGCCTTTGTTCCCATCAACAGTTACAAATGTAAATATAATTATTTTTCTTCTTTTAAACAATGAGAACAAAGTAAACACTCAAGGTTTGTCAGAAGCTAGGTTGGGAAAAAATTGTTTCTTTAAATTCCTTTATTAATGTTTTTCTGTAATTTTTTTTTCAACATTTACAACAGCCAAAAATTGAATTGTCTTGTTTCGTTTTCAGAATTAAAGGAGTAATTTTGTTAATTCTATTGCTCAGAATGGACAGAAATTGTCCAGTTGTAAAAAGGATTGCTTCACAACAGGACATATTCAGGAAACACAAAATTAAGGATGCTAACTTGACATTCATGGGTTGTGTGTCTGTGCTCCCCCCCCCCCCTTAGCATTCAGTGTTAGTACGAAAAATAATAAATGCAAAATGTAGTTGTCTCAGTTGTGTGGTATAATAAAATGCAGGTATCAAACAAAAGAATTAATTTCCCTATGAAGACATGATGAAACTAAGAGTTGGATGCTTAAAAGCAAACAGCCTTCTTTTCATACTAATCTAATTGCTGAGATGTATACTACAATCAACTGTGCATCGGTAGAAAAAAAAAGTTCCTTTAAGACTCTTTACCCTATTTAAGTTTGGACTGGCAAATTATCAAAAGGTAGTGAAATGGTGGTGGTTGGGGGTTGGATTCACACATCATGCAATGATGATTTAACAATGATGCAATAGAAATATTAAGATCTATTGGTTACTTTTAACTTCATGCTCTATTAAGAGCTAACCAGTTGAAATCCATTAATTGGGGAAAAGATACACTTTGTTTCACTGATATATTTTGTATGATGTGATTAGTTAAAAGGAATTCTTTATCGGTGACAAATAATCAATGATGCACTTAACTTTCTTCTAGTACCATTACTCTATAAATGTCAATACTTCCTTAGCCTAGATCTAGTTCCTTGTTTCACAATCCAGAACTTGAAACCTTACCACTTTTTTTTACCAGCATATGCAAAAAATAGTATTTTATGTTCATTTCGCCTAAAATCAAAACAAGCTTAATATTTCACCCTATAGGTTTTCCGATTAAACATTCATAGAACTCCATTCAATAGCTTTTCTTCTTTCTAAACATGGCCAAACAATAATATAGTACTTGGTTTTGCAAGTAGTCCTACAAGTTATTTATTACTTAAATTTGATATCAAACAATGATGAGCATCAAAACTGTAAATTTGAAATAATAAGTAACCTCCACATACCACCATATTTTAGTGAACAAAATCAGCTCTTAGCCATTTATCACAACTTCAAAACAGTTAACAGTATATTTTTATGTGCTGAGCTGTTTGAATAATTAATCTTTCTATTACCACAGAGGATAATGATGCTGTTGATACACTCACAATTCATCATACAAGTTGGTGCATATATGTAGCCATTTAGGCCTAATAGCCTATTTTGATATAAATATAGCTAAGAAATTAAAGCTGAACATCTTATCCTCCAAATAGTACCATGGTACATATTTTTTTTAAAAAAAAAGTTTGTCAAACCTGGATTTTTATGAGGTTGGGGCAATCCATGTGATATTTATTATTTGAAAATTTTGACCCCATCCACCAGTTGGCTTAACAATAAATAATATAGTGAAAACAATATCTTTGGCATGATAACACCTCTCTTATGGAAATAAACTTCCAAAGTGTTCCTGCATAAAATGTACAGCTCACATTACCTTGAAACTTTCAGGGGTTATTTTTCAAAAGTTTGCACCAAAATTGGTTCGAGTATTAAGTTGTGGATTGATACAAGAAATGCTAGTTACATAGTACAGGTTTCACTTGTCTGGTTTTGCAAAGTTTTTTCTCTTTGAGCCTAGTTTATCTTCTACCCATCACTAAATAATATCAAAGGAATAACTAATAATCTGTTTCAAAACTTCTTCAGTAAACATTATTACAAATTGTTTTGGCCACTTCAAATTAAAATTTTCCATCTAATATTTTCTACAACTTATAAATTCAGGTAATAACCAACAGTCTGAACATGCAATAATGAATTATTTTCCCATGGAAGCAGCTAAATATGTTTTAACCAACTTTTAATATACAATGGTGAACACAATGTAGTCAATTGGTAGGTAGTTTTAACAGCAGAGGTCTGTTTTTAAATCAAAATGATGGCTGAGTTAAAAAAAGTTGGAGCATTTTATTGAAGTGGGTTATAAAGATCCTTGTAAAGTCAAGAACACAAAGAATATACATTGTACTAATAAAGGTAAGCAGTCATTCAGTCAAGTGAATCCAAGATCTTAAAAACACATACACCCACTACTGCCCTTAAAAATTAAAAGTAACTTCCTAAATTATTGCCAGGAACGCTCACAGTCCAGCTGCAGGTACCAGTTAAAACAAAATTTACCAGCATGTACCTTAATGCAAGAATATATATCATGTTCTTGAAGTCTGTTCTAGACTGTTCATTTACACAAAATTTACAAGGAAAGTACCTTACTGAAAGAATATATGCAAGATTTTCAAGGAAGTTACAGATTCTTCATTTACATAAAATTTACCAGCATGTACCCTATAACAGGAATATACGCAAGCTCTTCATGGATTTACAGATTGCTAATTCAAAATCTCTATTTCTTCCTCGCTTTCCCGTTTGCCATTGCAATGAACAGTTCCTGGTGAGTAACAACAGTCACCCACACAATGATTGTTCCTGTTGTTCAAATTGTCTTCTAATTTACAATATTTGCACTGGCAACCCTGGCACATTGAGGAGGAAGAAGCTCTTGGCGGGTTTTCAAAAACACTTTTGCTATGCGAACTAACAGAAGTTATTTCACCATTGAATGAGTTCGAAGTATTTGGTTCCTTAGGAAATGCAAACCTTTTTCGACCCTTTTTTCTTCTCCTTCCTCCTCCTCTAGAATACTTGCGTACTGGCTGTTCCAGATGTTGTCCTTTGACAATCCCTTGCGGATCTGTGAGTTCATCTGGCAGCCTATTCTCGCATCCTGTATTTGTAGTACAGTCTCGCGCATCAAAAGGCATACTGTCAACAAAATTTGAAATGTCACTTTTGTCTTTTCGGAAAGGAAGTGATCCGTCAACTAAGTCATCGCGGTTTCCTCGATTTGAATCAAAATCATTGGCAACAAGGTACCGGGCTTCATCATTTACCCTCAGTACCTTAACTTTAATTGGAGCGATTGTTTCGGCCTTCTCCTGTTCAGGCTTGGGCGAAGATTTCTCGACAAACGACTCTTTACAGTCTGTAGAGTTAAGTAACGTGGCAGGTTTGTCAAATTCAGAATATGAAGCATCCAGGGGAAATTCTTCATGGTTTATATTAGTGGTTCTACTAATTACATTTTTCCTGCGTCTCTTTCCTTTCCTTCTGGGTGGAAACGACCGTCGGGGACCATCCTGTTTTCCTGCCGGCAAATGTGGTTGGCAAGGCACCGGCGTCTCTGTGGATGTTGACAATAAACTCTGACCCACAACCTCTAAAGTTACAGGATCATCAGAGATATTTTTTGCAAAATTTGAGATATTGCTTTCATTTTCCATCTGTGCTGGATTGTAAGAGTTAGCTTCTTCAATAGCAAACCACAGTCGATTTTTCCCTCCATTTTCTGGTTTCGTGGCCGTTGCAACTGACGACTTCATTATTATTTGACAGAGTTTTCGATAGCATGCTATAAGTAATCTATTTTGAGGGTCCCTTTTTAATTCTTTACTATTTTTACAAAATCTGCAACCGATATTAGATGCAATTTTTGCACGTAAGCATCCGTAGCAGACTAAATGTTGACAAGATTCGCCACTGACTGGATCCTGGCATATTGCGCGGCAAACCTTGCACTGCAGCAGTTGTCTTAGTTTAACGATATGTCGCATCAACTGATCATGACTCGACAGATCCTCTGGATCTAATGTAAGTAGTGTCCTACATGTAAGAATGTACTGCGTTGTCGGATTCATGGCGGTGTAAATAAGACTTAATGCCTAATGGCGTCTGCATTCAACTAACTTGACTCTCCATACTTGGCCTTATCAACCATCGACTTCTGGTGGAAAATCAAATCCTTTTCATCAAGAAAAGTACATAAATTAAGAAGAAACTATTGAGACCACGTGATCAAAAATGGCTAGACAATGGGGGTCTGGCACGGCCTTCCTCTCGGGTATGCAATTCTATTTTCCTTCCAACAGATCAAGGGAGAAGAGAATGAGGGTACCAGCTCCAACAGTAACAAGGGGCATTGTAATGGGAATCACCTGAAAAAATTGGAAGTGTCTTGAGACCACCAATTACCCGATTCGCACGTCAATGGTTCAGTGTTGTGGTATATGTCATATAAGTCATTCCATTCAGTTTGTGGAGCGGCGATACGAAACACCGATACCTTGAAATACCAGTTTCTGGAGGGGTTCAGTCTGTCTAATGGAGAGAAGGGCCTCCTTACCCTTGGTAGGCAATTCTCCTTGAGATGGTGTCTCGATCAAATCACCGGCGTTAGTTTGACCTGATCACCACTTCTCTCCTATGAAAGCAATGGGTGGAAGACAGCGTCTACTGTCACTCTGTTTAAAACCATACCCATCACCATAGGGCTCCGTTAGTCGTCATGCTGACTGTCTGCGTCTAGGTGATAGTTTCGAACATTTATTTTATTTATTAATTTTTTTTGGTATGACAAGTTCAGTCAAACGTATGGCAACCAGTAACGGGCAGATCTTTACTGACACAGAGCGCGAAGAATCTCTGGACCTAAAACTGACTCCATATCCCAGAGTGTAGACTCGAGATGTTGTAGTAATGGGTATACAAAGACCCGAGAAATCAGTTACCTTCAAAAACTACTCTCTCCTTAGCTTTTAGTAATGTCAGAGGTCTCCGTTCCAATTTTCCTTTTATGAAAGATTTCCCTCATTCTGACTCACCTCATATTCTTGCACTTCGTGAAGCCTCGATGATAGTGTTTGTAACAATGATCTTCTTGTTGACGGCTAAATACCTTTGCTTCGACTAGAGTCTACGACTCATCTTCACGCTCTTGCTATCTATGCTCGACAAGATCTTCCAGCTGTTAGACCAAAAAAGCTTGAATCCAAAATAAGCGTCCGATATGCTTTAGATTGTCCCTTCTTCAGGCAACCTGTTACCTATTTTACTTGTATCGATCTCCCTCTTATGATTTTTGCTCAGTTATTGAAAGACAATCAGACTTCATCGATAAGGCCTTGGAAAAGCATTAAACTGTCAAAATATTTGTCTATGATGACTTCAGTGCTCATCACATGTCCTGACTGAGTCATTCTAACATAACTGACAGACCTATAGCAGCTACTTAGATATTTTTTCTTGCCCATGTTCTTGTACAGCCTGTTGATTTTTCAACAGATTTCCTGGTTCAGACTCAGAAGAACCCCCTCTTTCAAATCTCTTATTAACTTATGTTCCTGAGCATTTTTACAGCTTCATCTTAAACTTCTGCTAGATCTTCAGGTCATGTCGTTGTCACTCTTGCGGTTAAGTTAACTGTTTCAAATCTTGTGGACAAGTCATATCATCGTAAGATTTTTTCAATGTGGCCAAGCTAACTGGGACTGATTTTGATAATTTTTAGTGATATTCATAGGATTTCAGTTTTGAGCAAATCAGTTTCTGACCCTGCAGCTGAATTTACAAGTACAATTTGGTATTGAAACATTTGTATCTAATTGTAGTTAAACAGTCAAACCCCATTCTCTTCCATGATTCAATGCTGATTGTTCATCTGCCATTGCACAATGAAATTATTTTTCTGTTCCGTTTCAACGTAATAGAACTGCTAAATCTCGGTTTCGTTTCAGACGGGCTAGCATGCTTCTAAGTGGGTGATTTCTGATGCTAAATTTCTCTATACTTAGGAAGATTGGGAATCTATTTTTACTCAAAGACTTAAAAGTCGAGATTTTTCATCGTATTTTGAATTCTGACTAGTTTATTCCTCCATTCTTTGATTGTATTCGTTTTTTGGTCCTCTACAGAAAAGGCTGATCTTTTTGCTAGAAAGACTATTTTCTGCCAATTCGTCCTTGAACAAGAGTGGTGTTTCTTTGCCAGAGCTCCTTCTTAACGTGATCAGATTTGGGACTCCGTCAGCAAAAATCCAAGTTTGTTTGAAAAGATTATTCATAAGGTTAATTAATCTAAAGCCAGAATTTTTTATGAAAGAGTGTGCGTCTGAGGTATGTTCCTTGTTGTCTAAGCTTTTTAACCTTTGCTTATTGGAGTCACGTTTTCCGCCTTTCTGGAAAGTTTCTAATGTTGTTCCTGTCTTCAAGAATCCAGATGACGCATCTGATCATCGCAAATTTCAACCTGTATGAATCTTTCTCTCATTAGTAAGGTCTTTAAGAGCCTTATGAACAATGCACTGGTAAAACTCTAGCAGAATCTTGATCTCTTTGTTGATGTTAAATATGGATTTTGAGGATCACGCTCCAGTAGTGACCTTTTAACTGCAATCACGAAACGTTTCTACAGATTTGTGGGTAAGTCTGGTGAATGATGAGGTGTTATACACTGAATTTGGTTATGGTAGTTGAAGATCTTTGGAACCTTTCAGTTCTTTCTTTCAGATCGTAAAATGTGTGTCACATTAGGTAGAATTACATCTGATGAGTATTCCATTAACGCTTGCGTTTCCAAGGTTCTCTTCCCGATCCAATTCTCTTCCTTCTTTACTTCAATAATTTTCCTGATTATTTCCTTCCGTTTATCAATATCTGTGCTGATGATACTACTCTGTACTCTTCCAATGAATACAAGCCAGCTCAGTAAGAATAAGTCAATCTTGCGAAAGAATTTGGTTTGCGGGGTATCAGAGAATAGGGAAGGAAGTGACGGACTGGGTTTTTTTACAATGCAGGCAAAATACGACTGATGTCGTACAATAGAACGCTGAACCCTTATCTCTCTCCAATATTCACGGAATATCATTCTGATATTGACCCTGGTGAAGGTGCTTCTCCTGTTGAGGAATGTTCCTTAACAAAAATGCTGGGTTTGTTATTTTCTATAGATCTTTCTTTGGATTCTTATATTCAATCTATTGGTAAGTCTGCTTCTAAAAAGGTTGGTTATGTCCATTGAACCAGAGATTACCTTGTCCCCAAGGCCATCTTTTATCTCGATAAATCTACCATCCACCCTTGCATGGAATACTGTTGCAATACCTAGACAGATACCTCCTCATCTTTCCTTGATGCTTCTGATCGAATTTAGAGATGAGTTTGTAACTTGAATAGGTCCAAATCTTGCTGCTACTCTTCAACCTTTGTCTTATTGACGGAAGATGGCTTCTCTTGATCTTTTCTATAGAATTTATCACTGAGAGTGTTCTAATGAGTTTATCTCGTTGGTACCAACTTAGTTTGTTGCATTTCGCCTGATTCGTTTCTCTCAATGTCTTCATCCTCATGCACTTGGTGGCCTTCTTTATTATAAATCTTCCTAAAATTTTAGTTTTTTCCTTAGTCTGCAAGACTTTGGAACTCTTTGGGATCTAAGTGCTTTCCTACACCATGCAAGTTTATTGTTTTTAAGTCCAAGGTTAAATCTTATTTCTTAGCTTTACCTTTCTTTTTTCTTTTCCTCTGTTCCATTTTTTATGTCATTTTTCATAGTTGCATAAACTTAGTGGCATCATGGCTTGGTTGATTCTTAACCATGGAAAAAAGCGTCAATTTTAGGGAGGAAGTGGGGGATCAAGTCAGAAAAATGCACTAGAATTGACATTTCTTGAAATATAGATTTTGGGAAAAAGGAATAAAATAAGACTTAACTGAGGTATAATTGGGATTACAAGACATGATAAAAGGCAATTTGTCTTGCTAAACACCCATGGCAAAAGCAATCACGCTCTATAAAAAGAACTTACAAGAAGATACTACACGTTTTCGACGTCGATAAAGAGAAGTGAGGGAGTAAAAGTAATTTGTATTCTTTAGTCATTGTAAGCTGGAGTTTGCCCTACCTTTAGACGACCTTTCTCTCTTTTTAGCTTCAAAGCTTGAATAAAAATAAGAAAGGTCAGGGGATATTTCTGAACGAAAACAATAAAAAACCCTACAAGAACTAGAAAACGATTGTTGTTGGTGAATGTTATGTCGGCTACTGCATACATCTATATTACTTACCAATACACTTTGTTCTATCACACTGCACATCGTCAATGTACCAAAACTCTTAAATGACCTCTTGTTACGTTACCCTGAACAGAAGTTTGACGGCCAACTGTTACTTGTTTTCAAACAATCGATCAAGTGCGATAAAAAATGAACAAACCCCCATTTATTCCTTATGTATACTGCACCATTCAAAAAGCAAAAACAAGTCCTAAAGGTCAAATCAATGATGTGTGTAATTGCAGATTGCGCGTTCTTGTGCATTTATGTCCCGCATGACTTGCCGTCAAATGTGAATAAATGTGACAATCTTCTGCCTTACAAAACTTAGCAGTTTTCAAGAAAGAACATTCACCTGTTGTAGAAATGTACACAGAAATATGAAACGGTTTTAGTTGCACTGTAAATTAGTGTGCTTTGGCAGTTTTGACCAAGTTTTATAACTTCATAGACACAACGTGCTTGAGAGAATACACAAACATATAATTGTAGAATCGGCTGTTAAAATTTTTATTTCTTTGGTAATTCTAATTTAGTTGAGTAGTAACTTCTAATATAATGTATGTGATTTTCTGTATTACATTTTGTGTTGAAAAGATAGAATATATTGCCTGCTCGTTTTTATCACGGAAAAGAAAACAAGATTCGTGATTCCACTTCAAAAATTTCTTCAACAGCTCCCCAGCCTTAGCCACAAGGCCTCACACGTAGAAGGGTTTTTTTTCATTGTAACTAATGATGTGACAATCCTCTTGGAAAAAATTTCCCATTACCAAACAATTAAATGTGCACTTCGATGTAAGCATGAATTACAATTCAAAAGAGGTCCGTTCCTTTAGATTGACCAATTTACCAACCTGCAGCAAAAACTAACCAAACTCGGGTCAGAGAATAGAAAAGGCTATTTTAAAAAATTGTGGAAATAAGTGTTATCAATATCTAGAACTTAAGAAGTTATACGGTTTTGAAATTGCCTGTTGACCTTAAATATGGCTGAGGGGCTGACCTTAAATAATTACAAATGCAGTTGGTGTTGCCATAATGCAGTGCAAGGTTTAATGAGATATTTCAGAACCCTTTTGTTGAAAGATCAGTTGGATAAGATGGGTCAGTTGAATATTTAAATCAGTGGTCTAGGATTTCTCTTTAAGGAACATAACTTTGGTGTGATGTATGTATCCACACTAGCATACAATAATATGGAAAGGATAGAAGCACCTCTTACCAAGGCAATGTTTGGTGTTCTTCTTCTTTATAAAATCTTTGGTACTCATTTGGAGTCGCAGAGGAAATTCACGAACGCAGAACTAGAGAAATGAAACTTCAAGGCGGCTAGAGAGGTATTGGGAAAATTTTTGAGCAAACGTGTACTTGTCAAGTTTCCTGTTGTAAGCGGGTGTTTTGAAGGTGTTGTCTTAGACCATGTTTCCATAAACAGAGCTTAGGTTACTACACTACGTATCTTAGCTCAATACCTTCTGTATATTGAATTATGCAACAATTGAGAATGTTGTAGTAAATTTCGTACTTTATAGTTGCGTTAGTTTCAAAATCAATTTCTTTCTGTTCCTATTCTATTCCAAGAGCCGTGCGAAGGTCCTTTAGTGCTGACGGTCAAGGACACTAGACTACCCTATCCTTTTTCCGCTCTTTGGAAGCGGAAGATTTTCATCCTTTATTTTGAGAAGAGTCCTTCCGTACGACACGTACCGACCATCTGTGGAAAGGAAGGTACTCAAACGAGTTTAAATAAGTGAGAAATCTATTACCTAAGCATTTCGGCGCAGGACTGACACAAAAATATTGGAGTGAAATCAAAGACAACGACGGGAATTTTATACACGGAGAAAACCAATAAGTCCTTGACGAAGAAGAAGCATCAATCATCAACTCATTTGACACGTTTCAGTATAGTAGTACACTTGTAGAAGCTGATGACAAAGCGATGTTGCAAGCTCTTAACTCGTATTTTAAGTGGTGTTGTTATTGAAACTTTCTCTACTTATAGTTTGGTGAAGGCCAGGGGTGGTCGGGCATGAAAAGTTTAGAAGAGCTTATGGTATTAAGCACCCAAATGGACCCCTTAGTTAGAGCTTTCAGTGTAAAATACCTTTATTAAGAGGAAAGCAGTAACCAACCTACTAGTATTTCTGACATGCTACAAGTCGCTCATGATAATGACACCTTTGCAAAACCATACTATCTTATAGCCACGTTAGAAACTTTAAGGTACTCCATTGCGTCCAGGCACAATCAATTCGGTCTTGTCAATTCTCATGAGGTCTCTTTCAAAGGCATGTTGTCGCGCATAAATTTGATACCTGGTAAATTGCAGTACCTGATTTTGAAAGCGCGTGAGAATTTGACCCGACATAAGTTTGTAGTATGTTTTTCCCGATCTAGGGGGAAATTCAAGTAGTTGGTATGTTTCAATGCCGTTTAAATTAACTTTCGCAAAAGCCATTTAAGTTGGATCTCAGGCTTTCTTTATGAGGAATATGATAATAGTAACACCCCAACTCCTTCAAACGTCTTTTCATTCTATTATTACTTACGTCATAATAATACTAATCTCTTAAGGACTTTATTGTTGATTTGTAAATTGCAGACAAATCTTCAAAATGGGAAAAGCTGATTTGACATGGTTTACTGTGCACAAAATCATAAAACAATAACATTTGCCTATCAGAATTCTGAATTTTACGTTTGGGCAAACCTAACGCTCCTCAATACCAAAAATACCAAACGGGCGTTAAAAACGTGCATAAGCATGCTAAAGAAGAATGGCAAATAAGAAGCGAGGCCATACCAGAAGACGAATTTGTCAGCAACATCTGGTCGTGCAATGATGGTCCGATGGTAATAGAGGGTGGTGGGTGGAGGGATTCTGCGATTTTAATAACTGACTGTCCATCTCGAAATTTTCTGTATACATTTTGGATGCATTTAGCTATGGGCTGTAGTTCAAGCAACAACTAAAGTTAACTTCAGGTTTGTAGTGACAAAATTTTCAGTCGGGTTAAATCAAAGTGTTTAACAATAAAATATTATATATATATATATCCCTCTCTCTGTCCCCCCCCCTCTCTCTCTTCCTCTTTCTCTCTCTCTCTCTCTCTCTCTCTCTCTCTCTCTCTCTCTCTCTCTCTCTCTCTCTCTCTCTCTCTCTCTCTCTCTCATGGGTCTTATTTCCCGCAAGGACGTTGGCGATCATGGAATTCCACATCTTCCGGTCTTCATAAGTCCTTGAGCTGTTTTGTTCGTCCATTTACTAATGCTCCCTTTGCATGTTAATCTCTGTCTGCCCCTGCTTCTTTTCCCATTTTGTCCGTAATGCTGAGGATTGTCTCTTTCGTATTGTTATTAAAAGAAAAAACTGTACCCAGGCCCTTCATAGCACCTCATCATTTGTCACTCTCTCTGTTCAAGATATTTTCAGGATTCTCCTAAAAAAAACCAGATCTCTCCTGCTTCAATTCGTTTTTCCATTTCTTTTGAAATTGTCCAGCATTCACTACCATAAGTTAGAATGGAGAGCACGTAGCAAGTTGGCATTCTGATCTTGCTCGATATAGAAGTTTTACTGATTTTCAGTATGCTCCCAAGCTTTTCAAATGCATCTTTTGCCATTCCGATTAATTTCCGGAATTCTCGATCACATTTGCCATCTGTGGTAATCATGCTGCCAAGATAGTTGAACTGTTTTGCTTGTTTTATGAATATATTACCAATTGATAACTTGCACTGTTTTTATGCTTTTACTTTGCTGATTGTCATACACTCTGTCTTCTTAACAATAAAAGCTTATAATTGTAAATAAAGTGCAATTGTCTTGGATCGACCCTCAATAATATGGAATTATCCGGTGCCCCCGCTTCCTGAGCTGTTGTAAGATTTGGAAAAAATATTCCAAAGAATACAATATTCAGTCTTCCTTTTGTACACAGTGACCAAATCTTTCTGAATAAAATGCCTGCAAATGAATTTATTTCAAGGATTTAGATATTCTGGCCGCACGGAGAAGATTTTTTATGAAACAATACCCTGAACCATTAGCCCTCTGAAAATTTCTTCTCTAAGCGTGTCAACCACTAATTTTAACTTACACGGAGAAAATCTTAAGATAGGTATATCTTTTGTTGTTCATAGAATGGATCTGGCAAAACCTATTGCCTCGCGCTCAGAGTTCCAAATTATATTTGGCAAACAGTATTATCTGACGGAGGCTTCAAAAAAGTAGCGTCGCTCATTGGGAGGGCAAGGCGGTGTCATTGGTATAAAGATATTATTTTATTGATGTCCTTTATTGTTCAAAAGAGAACAGAGGGCTACAAAATGAGTCAAAATTCTTACAATGTGCAAACGCATTTTTGAAGTGCTCCTCGATTACGGATTCTACAGTCTCCCAAATACACAAAAGCAAAATGCATAAGCCATTGTTTGCATTTCTATTTCAAATTCTTTCGAAAGTGTAATGTCAAACCTATATGAAATAAAAGGTTTTTCTTCTCATATTTAAATCTCCCTTGCAAGAAAAATCTCAAATATGTTTTTTGTATGATCAACTGATTGTAATCAATAAAACAATGACATGATACAGATATGAGTGCTATCTATTCTTTGTTCTTTGTATAAGCGCCCAATGTGGTTCTCTATTCCCAAGGTGTACGTCTTATGTTGAACTATTTTCTTATTCAAATATTTCTGTGTCCGCATAAGCTTTTACAATCATATTACATTTGATAAAAATGCTAGGTATCCTCTATTCCGTTCTGTTTTTCTTGTTTAAAATATGACATATGCAGATTTATTGTATTTTCAAACTATTGTCTGAAATTAGAAAGGTACAATAGTTCAGGGTATGAAATAAAAATCTTTCATGTAATCATGGTCTTCAGTCACTACGGAAATTTATGGGTGTCGTGATAATATAACGTAATGCAATTTTCTAAATGAAATGAAACATATCATATTAATTATCTTCTGTACGCCAGTGAGCAGAAAAACTAACAAAATACACAGATTTATAAAAAAACTACTCTGAATATAAACAATGAATAAATCCCAGCAACTATCTGATATCCTTGTTATATTCCAGCAAACTAGCACAACAGCGAAAACAATTTATAAAGTTAAAATCTGTTTCTTCTCTGTATTTCAAAACATTACATCACTTGTATTACTTTCCTCTTGTTGTCTTAAAAAAGGTCGAAATCAAAGAAAGCGCAAACACAACATTAAAGCCCACATTCTAACACATTTGGATGCAAATATAATAAACATTTTCACATGTATAAATAGTCCTAACAACGTTAGAAAAAATGGATAATTTCTTGTTTAATTGTTAAATTGTTTTTCTTGGTACATTATAGAGGGATATTCCCATGCTTCTTTGAGGGGTTTGACAACTTCTTGGTTGCAAGAAGGTCTAAATCATCACATATTCTTTTTCTCGTCTCCCTTGGCTGAACAATGTCATCTACGTAGCCTAAAAATAAAAAAAACATAATGTATTCTTTGAATATCTTACTGTTCATTTATGGGTAGAACTTCAAATGACGCATTCTACGCTTTCAAAGGAACAAAACTATTCAAAATTACAAATACAACTATCTTTAAGAACTGGCTGAAGAACCAACTGTAAATTGAAAAGTCGTTTGAATATTCCAAGTTAGTTACGTTGTGATGGCTTGGTGACATGCTACAAATCAATCTAGAATGAGCGTTTTACATAGTACGTTCTCTCTGAATTACCTCTGTTTCATTAAATCTCATCAATTCTGAAGAGGCATTCTAGTTAGAAGGTATTCTAATACGACGGCCCACTATTAATAGTACATCTCTAACGTCTTTCAAAGTGCTTGATGCAATACAGCAGCTGAAAACATGGCAGTACGTTGATGTCTAGGTACTTTTGGTTCGGTCATAGCTATCTTCCAATAGCTAAGAGTAAACATCTATGAGCGCTAGTAATACATATATTCGCAGTAATTTGCTAGCTGAATTGGGTGATTCTGTCAGTGAAAACTGGAATAAGGACGAAAATAATAGGGCGGGCAAGTTTATATACTTTATCGTAAAATGGAAATTAACTTTTGACAAAGTTTCCGAAGCTCATTCGGGAATGCTTTAGGAAGCGCACGTTTACTTTTTCCCAGAGTTCAAAATGAAATTATGAGTATATGTGAGAACAACATTCGAGATCGGATGACCTCAAACATCTTGAGACCCATGGCTGATGGCACAACAAATTGTTCCGTCGACCGAACAAATAAGCATCTGCACACGATCAGTGAAGGGAAATGCGGACGTATGCAAAGGCTTCTTCGGTTTCCAAAAGTTAAGGAAAATGGATGGTCAGTCAGAATTTGATGTTCTAATTTTTTTTCCTTAAGAGTTGCAGGTCCAGATTTCTCAAATACGGTTGGGGAAGGCTTCGAAGAAGCATTCATCATGAGTGGAAAAGGGAATGTACTTGACAAGAAATGGTCAGACTATATCTGGACCCAAACAATAGAATGTGGAATCAAACTGAGACCTGTTTCATATTTAATAAGTTTAGAATATTAAAAGTAAATATGTATTACCTCATCCAACGGAAGAGCTCAAGACAACATTTACCAATGCTCACGAAGGGGTGATAGTTGCCTGAGGCCTAGTACTTATCTACACAAATGATATAACACGTTAAAAACTTTATGTCTAGCTGTCTGCAATGGAAAAATTCCTCATGTTCATTGAAAGACATGTCCTTGGCACAGAAAGTTTCAGACGTAAACAACAATTTGGAGAAATACTTAAAGCAGACAAACTAAAGAATGCCCTAGCTTAATGCTCCACGTGATTCTATCCAGCAATCAGGAAAACCCTTACCATTTTTCTGACCGTGTCTGCTGGTGGAGTTTCATATGAGGAATCTTTCCAGGATTTAGGCGATTTAAGCTATGGGGTCGGACATATAAGTCATAAGACCGACTGAGTGGTACAGCAATGACAATTTACTGGGGCAGAGCATTTATTTCTTCTCCTCGTGAAGGTTATGACAGAAAAGTTAACCGGCGAGCCATAAACGGTGAATGTATAAGGTTAACTTCACATAAAGTTTTGACATTGCAGAGTTTGGATCGAGGCTTAAGTGTAACAAAGTTAAATGGTGTTGTGAGTTGTTTATGCTATAAAAATTGTTACTCTGGCACTACTCTAGAAATAATGCTTTTAAATAACATATCAACGGTTATATTCTTGACTTTTATTTTGCTTACTTTCTACGTATGTCCAGTTTAATTAAAAACTCTTCTTTCTGCGTATGTTCAGTTTAATAAAAAACTATCTGTACGACTAGTATTACATTAATTATTCAAAGGAGTAAACGCTTTATTCCAAAACGGGCTAAAGGGTCGGATCAAGCAACTCTTCAAAATTCTATTCAGGTCTGCTTTCATCTAATGCCCCGAACCTTTCTCTGAATATTTCCAATACAAGGCCTTGCTAACGGAATACTTTATTTTCAGAAGACCTATTCTATGATTAGGTGTCGTCAACTTTTTACGTGTCTATTGCTTACGCAATGCTTTCTCCTACCTGTGTTTAAGTAAGCGACAAAGGTCACGTTGTGAAGTGTAGTCATATGAACACGTGACCTTAACGACATGTATGATGTACAAGATTTTGATAATGGTGCCAACAACTAGGCATGCCATTCGAAAGAAATGACGAACACTGACAGCCGAACAATTGGCGTAAGCGTATATAAACAGTGCATCAGTTAAGTAAACTGTAAACATAGGACCATAACGAAATAAGTGCAAATAACGAATAAATGGGAAGACAGAAAAGAGAAAAAGAAAAGGCTAGTAATAATTATGATCTACGAACAATTCTAAAATGCAAAACTTTATATGATAGAGATGACCAGATACCATACCAAAACAATGTGCCTATTTAAAAGTGAACATTTTTACCCTAATTACTTTGTGTTATCTCAAAATAGCTTTTTCTGTTTTACCGGTGGTGGTACAAATGATACACCTTGCGTGCATGTGTCTTCTCAATAGATAAAATGACAATAGTAAAATGGCAATAGCAATTAAATAAGGTATAAAATTCGTTTTCTGTACATGCTAAACAAAGCAGCGATGTATGGTAAAAACAGTAGACAATTTCATACCCTAATAAAATGAAATAAAATAAAATAAAAAAGAAAAGAAAAGCCCAGTTCTGATTTCAAAAACCGACAGAAACTGTTTCTTCTTCATCTTATTCGGGGTGGGTAAATGGAAAGGATATTATCACCTGAACTATAGGTTTTATTATTTACAAGCAAGTACTCATGGAAATTACAGAAATGAGGGTGTATCAGCATATTGTTGATCACATACCTTTCGTTAAAACTGGGAACGGATTGGCAAATCGTTCAATGTACTCCTCCTCGCATCTTTCTGCACCAAAGATAAAAAAGCCCATGTTATCGACTATAAATATTGTCTTGTGGTAACACTTATCGTTCGTATCAAGTAAGAAAACAAACAGAATTCAAAATTGTGTGGGACAAAAGTGATAAACTTAAGACAAGTTGTTGCAACAAGATTTAAAGCAGATTATTTACTAAATTTCACAATTTCACCATCCAAACAAAATGAACACTGTGAATCTTTGTTAAGTAATTAATATTAAATCTAAAAGAGGGTTTACCGAAAATGGAAGGAATGAAGCCAAAACAAATTCACTAACCCCCTCCCCAAATATGTGTTTCGATAACTGCAATGTTTCTGTTACCCAAAATTTTACAGTGGTATTTATAACAGTAAATCCACATTGAAATTGGACTTGTTTTGATACAATCAACCCAACACTTTGCAAATTTTGCGTTTCCTCTCATTCACTAAATCCCCTCACATCCGCTTGGTTGCCTGATTTGAAGCAGTTTCATTACGGTTAAAACATTTGCTCACAATATCACCCCATTTCTTCTCCTGTCGACCTCTAATTGCTGTCCATCATGATATCTACGGACATTTTGGTAAGTTAAACTTGTTATAATACCACCACATATAGATTTGGGAGACTCGATGATAGACCCTGTCACACTGGAAATACCAGAGCTGATCTATCAAGAGTTTATGATACACAAAATCAATCTTTTCATTCAAGAAAGGTGTCTAGTCTATAACTACAGTGGTACAGGCTGTCAGCAAGTACCTTTTCTGGCATTTCCTGTACGTACATCAAGCTTCAGATTCAATATCATACTCAAGTTTATAACGTCTAAAATTATTCAAGCTGTCTGGGGTACATTTAAGAATTTCAAATAGCAGCTTCGTTCCTGGGTTTTATACAAAGATAAGTCCTGTCCTACTCCATGAACAAACCCAATCGTCAAACAGATGCTGAAATAAAACAAAACTGAACAAGCAGCAATAAACAGATTATCAACGTTTCTGTTTATTCAGAAATACAGTCCCACATCCGTTCCTCTTGCAAAAAAATTAAAAACAGAACATGGGCCCTCCAAGAAAATTTATTTGCGTTTGTTAACGTTGGCTATTGGGTCAAAACGTTTTAGACTTTACAGGGGTCAATAATAATAATAATAATAATAATAATAATAATAATAATAATAATAATTGCCCTTTGGCATACATAACAACATGGCTTTTCGTGCCTATTCATTGTTGTTTTTGTCACCAAACAGGGCAATAACAAATATCCAGTCTGAATTCAATGCTGCAATATTAGACTTAGTACTTGTACTAGGATATCTTTCCATGTATTGTTAGCTATCAGACCAGGAGTGGGGAGTGCTGTGGTCATAAGTTGTTGTCATACAACAACAACCGCTTGAGCAATGTGCCTTTCCTCACTGGTTGTGGGGTGGCACTTGCAAGGTTAAAGTGATGTTGCCATTTTGATTTGGTTTCTATTTATCTCACTCTTATGGCTGCAGTACATGTGCCTGCATTCAACTTACCTGGCTTGTTGCTGGGCGCTGAATGCGGGTTTTTCACCCAACCACCAATAAATGGTGTGTAACCACTCGATAATAATAATAAT